>CM035166.1:103573975-103883975 GCA_020205615.1 Panax quinquefolius | reverse complement strand
GGCTTGGACTTGCTACGGATGGGTTTAATCCGTTTAACGAGCCTTACACAAAGCCTACCAACTCAACTTGGGCGGTGATTATTGTGGTGTATAACCTCCCGCCTTTGATGTGCATAAAAGATCCCTACATGTTCATGCTTTTACTGATTCCAGGTGATAAGAGTCCGAGTAAAGACATCAATGTATACCTCAGGTCGTTAGTTGATGAGTTGAATATGTTGTGGGAAAAAGGGTTCAAACTTATGATGTATCTCTTAAGCGAGAACTTTGACATGAGGCGACTTTCTTGTGGACAATAAATGACTTCCCGGCGTTAGGAATGATCAGTGGATGGTTGACTCACTGGGGCTTGTCATGTCCCATATGCATGGGGTCAGTTAAAGCTATGCGGCTCAAACATGGGGGGAAAATGAGTTTCTTTGTAACATCCAGACAGTTTTTGCCGATTGAACATCGTTATCGACGGATGAGTAGACAATTCAATCAAAAAATAGAGAAACATCAAGTACCTGGCCGTCTTTCTGGATCAGCAGTGTTGAGTTGGATTAGTCGTTTGAAGTTTCCACCTCCAGGGAAGAATCACATATTGGAGCGAGCTTTTGGTTACGACAAGGTTCACAGTTGGACACACAGATCCATGTTCTTTGAACTGCCTTATTGGGCTACACTCTGCATCCGTCATTGTTTAGATCCGATCATACCGAAGAAACGATTTGATAATATTTTTTATACGATCCTAGATGCGATTGGTAGAACAAAGGACAACAACAAGTCGAGGCTTGATTTGGTAGAAATGAACATTAGGGAAATATGTGGGTACATGTCGGGAGGGTAGTAAGGCAGTAACGCCTAAAAAGTGAATATACTTTGACCGAGGAGCAGTTGATATTGATATGTAATTGGATCGATTGGATTTGAAGCTCCCGGATGGATATTCTTGAATATATCAAGGTGTTGTAAAGTCGAAGAGTGAAGTTTGAGGGTCTCAAAAGTCATGATTATCACGTATTCATGCGAAGTTGATCCTTGTGGCATTTATCAACTTATTATCAAACGTGTGGTTAAAGCCTTGTGAGCTTTCTAATTTATTGAGAGATCTATGCTTGATGGAGCTTATTTCAAAGACATAGATAAAATGGAGATCTGAGATAGTTGAAATAATGTGCAAGTTAGAAATGATCTTCCCTCCATCATTTTTGATTGATGGAGCACTTGCCTATTCATTTGCCATCTGAAGCTAAGTTTGGCGGTCCGTACAATATAGATGGATGTATCCATTCGAGAGGTAATGACATTAATGTTTTTAATACTGTGATGACATTAATGTTTTTTCTTAATCTATATATGTATCACATACATTATATCACGACGTCTAAAGCAAAAGGTGAAGAATAGAGCCGTGTAGAGAATTCGATTCTTTGAAAGTTATGTTATGGAGGAACTTGTTAATTTTTTTGCTCGTTGTACTTTGAGCCGAATGTTCAGACGAAGCACAATCGCTTACATCGGAATGAGGCTATTGTGCACAAGGAAAATAGAGAATTAACGGCCTTTAGTCATCCTGTACGCTCATTCGGCGGTAAAGAAAGGCGATTCTTGACCGATAGTGAATATACAGCTGCCACATTGTATGCACTTGTCAACATGAATGAAGTAGCACCATACATTAAGTAAGTAGTCATAACTATATATGTCTGGTGTAACTGTGTCAAGTTCCTTTACAAATACATCAAGTATATAAGCGTATTTGCGATCGATATGATGTCAAGAAATCGTGAAAGCGAATCCGAGTATATCGGACGGGGATTTGCAAAATTTGAGAAATGGACAATTTGTGCAATGGTTTAAAGATCATGTAATTAAGTCTAAATGATTAGGAGTATGTACTCTTTATGTCCTTTCAGTTGTATTCAAATGTAATAGTTGTCTGATTTTAGTTATATCTGCATGTTGTATCCTTTTAGTTGTATGTGCATGATGATTCTGATATTTATGTTGTATCCTTTTAGTTGTTTCCGCATGTTATCCTTTTGATGATGATTTGAAAGTATATATCTGAGATATAGATGCATTACACACACGACGATCGTGGTGGGCGTCTTGGTGAATTCGCCGTGTAGAGGTAGTGCTGGTGATGATCAGGCCGGATCATCAGGTATAATAACTTGTTTTGTTGTTATACATCTTATTGTTTTTAATTTTATATAATATTGACATTATATTCGTTTATATAAATATTGTTGTATTTCACTACATAGGTGATCGACGTGAGGCCTCATGGGGACTAAAGACGTGGATTGCTAGGGAATCCCCCCCAGGCACCGCTTATATGCCGTGTCGGGACTACTAGGTAATTTCATATTTAACATTATGTTTGTATTAATTATTTAGTTCTTATATATTCTTTATAATTTGCAAATTTAATAATTTCAATTTTAGTATCCGACGCCTACGCCTTGAGGAACACGTTGCTTGGGATCGTCCAACCAATTCTCAAATTTCGTGGATGAGGTGGGCGGATGTGGATGACCGCACACGTGGTCTGATTATTTTTGAGTTTAGGGTAAGAAATCATTCATTCAGTTGTTAGTTTTAATTTGTATTTTAGTCATTTATTTATTTACCGCTTTGCTTTATGTTGTCTACTAAGTAACTGCTGATATTCATATATTGTCTTCTTGAGAGATATTATCGCTCGAGGGCAGGCAAGAAGCCCTGGCAAAGACCTTGTTCTCGGGAAGTATCTCGAGATGAATTGGCACAAGTGGGTCTACGACTGGAAGAAGAAGGCCCAGACCAAGATGGCGGATGGACAGACACTTAGAGATGTCGGGCCAGATTTCATTGGTGCTACGTTGTGGGAGCAGATGTACCTTATTTGGGAGGGCGATGCGTTCAAGAAGATGTCGGCACAGCGTACAGCTGCCCGACAGCAGAGTCGTCTCCCATACTACACTAGGAGTCAGTCGTACGACCTCTACAGAGAGAGACTCGAGGTGAGTCTAAAGCACCGACCTTCCCGTCTCAAGTTTTGGTGGCACGCTCACCAGAAGAAAGGTGACGGTGGTTATATCTCACCTGAGGCAGAGCGCATTGCGGTAAATAATTTAATTGTTTTATTTAGTATGCATTTGATGACTTTGAATTTCTTTTGTATTTTTTTGTGTAATATGTAAAACCCCAACTTTTTGAATAAAGATGAATTTTCTATAAATATTATTTTTGAATATTATGGAGTGAAATTGATATAATAGTTGTGGGTAATATTTATAAATTTTGCAAAGTACGCAAGTTGTTATATAATATTGGTCGAGGAATATTCGTTTTAACAGAAAATATTCGTACAACGGCACAATCATTGGTGGACCCCACAACGGAATTATTGTCGGATTGAGAAAACGACAAAAATACTTTATGAAAATAACGGCGGAAGTTTTACCATTAAGCTGTTGAAACACACGATTGTTAAAAAAAGTATGATAATAATACGTGGTTGCGTAGTAAACATACGGTATTGATTATTGATGCTTACGTGATAAGTCACTCAGTTTTGGTGGTATTATTAATGTAATAATCTGAGAAAATCTTTTTATATAAAATGTAATACTTTTATAAAGTTATTCTATAAATAGAATATATTATATTCTATTATGCATAGTGTTGCATAGTATCTGCATAGTATTTTGCATAGTAAAATCTTTTTTATATAAAAGCAGAATACTTTTATAAAGCTATCTATTTTATTAGACAATAATTAGAATATATTATATTTTATTATGCATAGTGTTTGCATAAGTACTGCATAGTGTTTTGCATAGTAAAATCTTTTATAAAGTTATTGGTTTTATTAGATTATAAATAGAATATATTATATTTTATTTAAAAGATTTTGCTTTAAATATGGACCGTCGAATAAAGTAAATCAATACGGACCGTTTCATGAATTGAATTCTTACTATGCGATCCATTTTCTATAAATAGAAGCTCATTCCTTCATTATTTTCTTACAAATTCTTTGAACTCTAGAGATAAACTATAGAGAGAAAGAAGAAAGTATTCTGCTACTTCACTACTTATATATCCGAAGACTCTTCTTCTTAAGGTAGGGAATATTATTTGTTGTATTCGTAAGGGTGTTATTCTTTCTTATTCATGAAGAGAGCTGTTGTTATTCCATTTCTTATTATTACATTGGAATAACTTTTGTATATGTGGCCTACCCTATACTTGGTGACATTCTTCTATTATTACATTTGGAACATCACGCTCATGTGTTTTACAGGACTGGTTAAAATCTTTATTATTATTAGTTGGAACATCACGTCTATGTGTTTTTACAGGACTGGTTCCGTCTTATTATTATTACGTTAGAACATCCTATCATGTGTTTTACACCAGGACACGTTAAAATCTTTATTATTACTGTTGGAACATCCTGTCGGTACAAATTTTGCACGACCTGGTTCCGTTATTATTATCTTGTTGGAATAACTTCATACATCGAAAGCACCGCATGCATGGTGATTTCTTTTGTTATTCCATTCTTTATTATACTCGGTTGGTTAAAGTTTTGACTTTATACTCCATGAAATTAGTAGAATATCATTGATATTTGCGCTTCATCCAAAGATATCTTTTCATGGAAATATTCTTCCGATCATTCTTGAATTTTACTCTACAAAACGAAGATCATGTTGATAATTTGGACGTTAATAATTCTGGATAAAATAATTCTTGAACTTGTTTTATTGAATTCTTATATCATTGTCATCATCCTCATGTTTATATTTTGTTGAAAGTCATCGTGGCATTCAGTAGTGCATAGATGGACTTGGTATGATTATGACGAGGATTATTGATTGTAATCATGAATAGTAATGTTACAAATGATGTGGTAAAAGTTCTCATTGGCTCGTAGTGCATTGATGGGACGATTGTTGGCATGATCATGACCATTAATGAATACCACAAATATTCTTGGCGTAGAAGCATGGATAATTGTGGTCGTGATACTAAAGAATATCCTTGGTAGTAGTGCGGGGGTGATTCGTTGATGTGGAATATTTATTAAAAGTGAGTCTCAAATGATAATGATGATGAAAAACCTTTTAATCATAAAAGTTAGTAGATTTTATTTTCTACTTTACTCTTTTAATGGATTGCTTGTTCATTCTGATTAAACTTGATGTCTATTATATTTTATCGGTTTAACATTGTTGGAGACTAATGATAATTTATTCGCATTATCTTAGTCATAATATTTCTTCTTGGGCTAGTTGAGCTCACCCTTTCTTTCACTTTGTTCTCTTGTGAAATGAGAACATAGCAAGGACTAGTCGGAAGCGGAGTGGCGGTCGGAGAGATAGCATTAGTAGTCCTCACTATTCTCGTGAAATAGTGTGTTAATAATTGTAATGAGGACTCCTTTTGAGTTTGTATAATCTCTAGTAGACAATAATTGTATTCAAACTCACAGTTATGTTTTGTCGTATTATACACGACAGTTGTATTTGAATTTTTTACCATGTATCTGACGACCCAAGATGGGTGATGTATACTTAATTTTGGAGGTGTCACATAATACTTGCTTTTCACCTATTTTTGTGTTTTTTCGAGACCGGTTGAAGACCTTTACGTAGTGGGAGCGGCCGGTGACGACTCAAGTGGCTGAGGATGAGCGTGAGGACGAGGAGATGGAGGAATGGTTGCAGGCTACAGGGGGGCCGAAGAAGGGTAGAGTTATGGACATTCCCCGTGTTCCAGCCTAAACTATAGTTCCTGCTGCGAGATCTCGACGTCGCCCACCCACCGGAGGTAGTGGTGCGAGTGGATCAGGCGTTGGCCCTTCATTATCTGATGACTTCTTCAGGTGGATCATAGAGGGGTGCATGGCGAACGGTGTCGTGCAGTCAGGCGCACCATCACGCGAGCGAGTCTACCAGTTTGCGCAGGAGGTTGTCCACGGCTCCATAGATCCTATAGCTGCTGCTAACGACCTCATGGCTGTAATCCGGGAGGAGGCCATCCGTGTATGTGCAGTTGTTTTGGCCAACATCTTTCCTCCACATATTCGACAAGTAAAACTTATTATTGATGTATTTCCTTATTTGTAATTATATTGCTTATATAAACGGTCAAATAACTAGTTAACACGCAAACACACTACATAGCACCGCGTAGGCAATAGACACGCGTTACAATTGACGGGACTCGATTCCGACATACGGAGACCGAGTTAGAGTCCCGTTCGCCTAACTAGCCAACATTTAGCCAAAAAGTCGAAAAAGAGGTCAAAACCCGCATCGGCCGTCTGAATGACACGCAAACACACACATAACACCACGTAGGCAATAAACACGCGTTCTAACCGACGGGACTCAATTCCGAGCATACGAAGATCGAGTTATCGTGGGTTTGCAAAACTAGCCAACACTTAGCCAAAAAAGTCGAAAAAGAGGTCAAAACCCGCATCGGCCGTCGAATGATACATAAACACACACATAGCATAGCACAGCGTGAAAGCAATAAACACGCGTTATGGCGATGGGACTCGATTTACGACATATGGAGACCGAAGTTCGAGTCCCGATTCACTTAACCTAGCCAACACTTAGCCAAAAAAGCGAAAAAGAGGTCAAAACCGCATCGTGATCCGAATGACACGCAAACACACACATAGCACCGCGTAGGCAATAGACACGTGTTGTAACTGACGGGACTCGATTCTGACATACGGAGACCGAGTTCGAGTCCCGTTCGCTTAACTAGCCAACACTTAGCCAAAAAGCCAAAAAAGAGGTCAAAACCCGCATCGGCCGTATGAATGACACGCAAACACACACATAACACCACGTAGGCAATAGACACGCGTTGCAACCGACGGGACTCGATTCCGACATACGAAGACCGAGTTATCGCCCAGTTTGCAAAACTAGCCAACACTTAGCCAAAAAGCCGAAAAAGAGGTCAAAACCCGCACCGGTCGTCCGAATGACACGCAAACAAACACATAGCACCGCGTAGGCAATAGACACGCGTTGTAACTGACGGGACTCAATTCCGACATATGGAGACCGAGTTCGAGTCCCGTTCGCCTAACTAGCCAACACTTAGCCAAAAAGCCAAAAAAGAGGTCAAAACCCGCATCAGCAGTCCGAATGACAAGCAAACGCACACATAGCACCGCGTAGGCAATAGACACGTGTTGTAACTGACGGGACTCGATTCTGGCATACGGAGACCGAGTTCGAGTCTCGTTCGCCTAACTAGCCAACACTTAGCCAAAAAGCCGAAAAAGAGGTCAACACCCACATCCGTCGTCCGAATGACACGCAAACACACACATAGCACCGCATAGGCAATAGACATGCGTTGCAACTGACGGGACTCGATTCCGACATACGGATACCGAGTTCGAGTCCTGTTCGCCTAACTAGCTAACACTTAGCCAAAAAGCCAAAAAAGAGGTCAAAACCCCGCATCGGCCATCCAAATGACACGCAAACACACACATAGCACCGCATAGGCAATGACACGCGTTATAACCGACGGACTCAATTAGACATACTGAGACCGAAGTTCGAGTCCCGATTCGCTTAACTAGCCAACACTTAGCCAAAAGCCGAAAAAGAGGTCAAAACCCACATCGGTCGTCAGAATGACACGCAAAACACACATAGCACCGCGATAGGCAATAGACATGCGTTGCAGTAAGCGACGGACTCGATTCCACATACATACGGATCTGGGGAGTTCGAGTCCCGATTCGCTAACTAGCTAACACTTAGCCAAAAGCCAAAAAGAGGTCAAAACCCAGATCGGTCAGTCAAATGACACGAAAACACACACATAGCACCGCAGATAGGCAATGACACGCGTTAAATCGACGGGACTCAATTAGACATACGGAGACCGAAGTTGAGTCCGATTCGCTTAACTAGCCAACACTTAGCCAAAAAGCGAAAAAGAGGTCAAAACCAACATCGGCCATCCGAATGGCACCAAGCACACACACATAGCACAGCGTAGGGTAATGAACGCAGCGTTAACCGACGGACTCGATTTGACATACGGAGATCGAAAGTTATCGCCCGGATTTGTAAACTAGCCAAACACTTTGCCAAAAAGTGAAAAAGAGTCAAAACCCGCATCGCCGGTCCGAATGACACGCGAAACACACACATAGCACCGCGTAAGTAATAAACACGCGTTATGGCGACGGGACTTGATTCCGACATACGAGATCGAGTTCGAGTCCCGTCACTTAATTAGCCAACACTTAGCCAAAAAGCCAAAAAGAGGTCAAAACCCGCGATCGGCCGTCGAATGACACGCGAACACACACATAGCACCGCGTAGGGCAATGAACGCGTTGCTGGTAACCGACGGGACTCGATTAGACATACGGAGACCAAGTTATCGCCCGGTTTTAAAACTAGCCAACACTTAGCCAAAAAGCCGAAAAAGATGTCAAAACCTGCATCGGCCGTCCGAATGACACGAAAACACACTACATAGCACTGCGTAGGCAATAGACACGCGTTGCAACTGACGGGACTCGATTCCGACATACAGAGACCGAGTTCGAGTCCCGTTCGCCTAACTTGAAGAACACAAACTAAAATAATGTAAATATGTTTTCATTTTGATTTTATTATTAATATTTTAATTTTGTAGGGTCTTGTGAGCGAGACTCGTGGAGGTGGAAACACTTGGTGATGACCGTAGAAATGATGATGAGCAGCCTCTCCAAAGACAGTCTGAGCGACCGCAAGAGTTGATGACGAAGACCTCCTCCAAGTCTGATAGGTGATGACCCGTACTTCGATGACATGGAGACAGGCGACGGGTTGTAGTTAGTTTAGTTTATGTTATATTCTGAGTTTCATGTATGTATTTGTACTGTTTTGAGTTGTACAGACGACCATTGTATTTTTGATCTATATATTTGATTTGGATTACTATTTCAATGGTGAATTGTATGATATTAGCTTGTTATTTGATGGTTGTTATTAGTTTATAACAGGTGTACGTTTATATTTGTAAATGAACAGGGAAATTTTGAAATTATAAAAAAAATTCAAAATATATACAAATATCATTCGAAGCCGGGGGGTAAGAAGCGTATTTACCGCCACCACCAATGACATACATGACACACATAGCCTAAAGTCATTGCCGACGGCCATAAAAGTCATTACCGACAGCCACGCCGTCGGGAATGAGGTCCTCATTTGTAAAATTTGTAAAGTCATTATCGACGGACTTCCGTCGCCTTCTACCGTCGTCAATGAATGACAATTCATGATAATGACAATGATGCCGATTTGACGACGACGGAACTGTGGACTAAGACCCTCAGGCGGCAGAGAGTCTGAAGCGGCATCGCCGTCGCTAATAATGTCACCGCCAAGCGACATTTTACACTCATAAAGTATTTAGCGGTGGCCGTCAAGAATGCTCTATTTTTTTGTAGTGCAAATTTTGTATAAATTTATTTAAATGATGCTTTCAATAATTAATATGATAATATTGATGTTATTTGTTGAGGATAAATTTATTTGTGAATTTAAAAAGTATTATTAATAAATGATTGGTGATCACAATTAATGTACACTGATCTTTACATATTAATGCTATGTTTGGATTAAATGAATGAAATTAGTGAATGAATGGAATAGAGAATGGAATGGAATGGAGAGGGGAGTGATTCATTCCATTCCATCAATTTTGAGACGGAGTTTGAAACCGAATTTGTGTGTGTAACGTTGACATTGAGAATGTTAAAAACAGAGAATCCATGCCCTAATTTCCCAAGTGAACTATATATCTTTGATATAATAACGAAAAAAGGCCAAATGTGCTTGAATTTCCTTATATAAAAGCGAAATGTTAGTTTGGGTTTACAAGTTTTTGAAATTTACTGCTGAATGTTATATATATTTGAACCAAATTAGGGTTCATTTCATTATGGAGTAGTATTTATTGACTAATTGAAAACTAATTGTACTGTTTACCTTATGATTTGACATATTTGATTTTGCTTATGGCTTATTTGCTTATACGTGTTTCTGCTTTGCCCTAATATCACAATATCAGAAGGGGAGGATGGACATTTCGAAAACTCCAAACTAGCTAGGACCCCTTTTTGAATCAGTAAACAAAATGTTGAAGGGACTGGCCATGGGGGTGTGTTGCATAACTTGTAGTTAATTTTTTTTGCCAAGCCCCATGCTATGGTAGTCCTTGAATTAATGTGTTTTTTTATATTCATATAAATGTGGGTTTTGTTTGAATTCTCTCAATGTCTAGGAAATTCATGTTTTTTCTACAAGTAATGGTGGTACTAATGGGTGTTTCTAGGTAATATTGCTTCTCTATTTTCTTCGTTCGGGCTTAAATTTTGTAGCCTGCAGCACATTCAAGAATGTACGAACTGAAGATCTTTTTCACCGGTACAAACTGAAATGGGTTTGATCTGATTCCCTAACACTAGTGTAACACACTCCAGTTGTCAAACAGATGATTTTAGTTTTTCTCAACTTTAATTTATGTATTCCTTCAGTCAAGTTTCTTTATTACTAGTGTGTATATATTCCACTATGCCATTCTATCTAAATTATATGACAGAATGCAACACCAGTTGGAGCTTTAACCTTTTTCAGTTACATGTTCCATATAATTGGAGAATCCCACATGTTATGAAATTGAGCAGACATACAAGCTGGGAGCAAATTTGTGCTGATGTATTCGGGGGAAGTTTTTGCCTGCAAACAGTGGCGAAGCCACATGCAGGACTATGGGGTCAATCGCCACCACTGAAAAAAAAATTATTTTATAATGTAAGTTAAATTTTAAAATTTTTAAGTATTATATATAAATTGACCCCACTAAAATTTTATAAATTTTCTATTATACGGGGTCAAATTAAAAATTTATAACTTTGTCAATCACATATGACTCATATCTTCTTAATATATGTATCTCTCTATAATATTTTAAACTAAATAATAATCTAATTTATATTATTTTTAAAAATAAATAATGAATTACTTACATATGAACAATTGTGATTAAAAAAGTCTAGTATGAAATAATATATATAGTGTATATATACCATATATTATTACTCATTATATTTTCATTGAAATATAGTATATATATATATATATATACTCGAAAGTATAAAATCTTAAAAAAAAAATTGGCTGGAAGTGCCGCCTCAACCTCCGCTTAAATTATTTGTACCTTAGTAATAATTTTCAACCCCACCAAGAAAAATTATTGGCTACAGCCACGCTTCGCAAATTAATATTTATAAAGAAGTTGAGGAGTAGGGTGGATGTTGAGGATGCAAGGAGAGTGGTTGTGTTAGAATCGGATCACACACGCACATGCACACAATTAATAATAAATAATCAACATAGGAATTTACGTGGTTCTTCAATTTGGGTACGTTTCACGGGAGAGACGAGAGAAGTTGTTTTATTTATGATCTTGGTGCATAAGGTTTTACAAAGTATATATAACTATTACTTCTATCTCAATCCTAATTTACATTATAGTCTAAATATCCATAATGCACTTGTAACATCGTACCATACTGTAATACATAACTACTCCGTTCCGTTCGGTCGCTCCGCTTCCCTCACTCCGCTCAGCTCCACTTCGCTCCGCACTTGTTTTTTTTTTTAGAGTTTCTCAATTATATATGAGCCACAAGTTCGACAGGTTGAGATCATGAAGCACTTGCCTAAGCATACTAATATTGTGAGCTTGAAGGACACTTGCATATATACCTAGTAATATATATGTCTTGCTATTATAAGGATGTGACCACCTCTGGCCAGGATTGCAAGATTACTAGGAAGACTACTTGCATACCTAGTAAGATAATCAAAAAATTTTTTACATACATGCCTGCTTCTGAAAATATATTTTTTTTTAAAAGAACAAACGAATTGCTGTACGTTAATTATCATAAGGATTTCAAGCAGGCCAGGAAGAAAGCATGGTGACTCGAAGTTTTACTGTGGGAAGAAAGGAAGACCCTGACACAGCTCTTATATATGGTAGCGAATGAGTTCCAGTACTCTACCTCAATCTTTACTTCATTCAAAGTGGTGTATGCAATCACCTTATTTGAGACGCATGGTGATAGGAACGATGATAATGGGTGCAGGATAGATGGCAATTGGTGCGATGTTAGTTGCTAGGGGCCGGGCGGTGAGAATGTAGACTGTTACATATCGTTTCAAACAAGTAATTATGATCTATAGAATTAGAGACGGAAAAATGGGTCTCTTATTTTAGAGACGGATAATAAGGCGGTCTCAAATTTAGCGACCATCTTTTTTAGAGACGAGCTTTGAGACTGTTAAAATCCGTCTCAATTCTAAATTTGAAACCGATTTTTGATATTTTGAGATGGAATTGTACGTCTCAGATGTCCCATTTTCTGGTAGTGAAATAGATATCAAATGAAATGGTATTACCATACTTATTAGCAAAACCAATCACATAAAATCTACCCCATGAGTGACTTATGAAGCGGCTTTGTAGTCTTTCTTTCTAACTTCAAGCTCCCTTCGCCAAAGAAAAAGGCTGATAAGAGAGTGAAAGACAACAACAAAAAAGTAAGCATACCATGTTACGGTGACACATTATTTCAAATACTTTTTGAGACCAAAATTTTGAGGCCCCTAACATAACATTTTATACATATTAAGATATGTAAATATAATTCTCCATAATTTTTTCTTACCACAAATGTTAGTGTTAAATTTAAGATTATATGATTCAAGAAAAACATTCTCTCTGGGTGTGTCAGAATAATAATCTTAATATGCATTAATTAAAAAAAATTAAATAAAACTTGCATCATAAGATGAGTAGAATGAAATGAATAATTACGTAAACACATGATGATTTTGACGCAGCAAATAATTTCTGTCTCAACTAATTAGCGATACAACAAAATTCGTTGCAAATAATTATATACTATATATATCTCTAATAGTGTTGCTAAAAATAACATTAGTTTTGGGAGAAATTAAAATATAACTGTAATGAAGGTAAAATATCTAATTAAATAAATTATTGGACTAACCCTTGCATATATATATATATATATATATATATATATATATATATATATATATATATATATCGATTCGGATCAAAGTCATATACAATTATCTATTCTTCATGTTGCTCACTTTTAGGTTGACGGTTTACGTTTATACAATCGTCGTCTATACTTTTAATGACGCTTATATGTTGTCCGTCGCTAAAGTATAGCGAATTGTCATATGATTAAAACCGTCGCTAAAAAGGTAAAACAAGATGATATAAGATAAGGTATCCTGATGATATCCTCATATATATATATATATATATATATATATATATATAATGAGAATCAAGATAAGATATAATATATATTTAACGAAGAGATGATCAGCCTGTCCTATTTAATTAGACCTTATCCAGCTACATCTGTGATAAAATAATAAGTAAAATAATCCAACAAAAAAAGTTGGTAATTTAATTAATGGACAGAATGATTGAATGGAATCAGCAGCCCTTTTGAAGGTGATGGACTCCATCGAAGGAGTAGAATCCCGCCATTACAACTATCTTTTAAATTTTTTTAAATATATATTATTGATATAATTATTATTATTTTGTAATATAAACGGCACAATTATTTACTATAAATTTTATTGTCTCACCGAATTTATCATGTCATTAAATAATATCTATGCCATTGAATGTGTACACTTATCCTCCCATTTTTCTAAATGTTCATTTAACGACACAAATACATTTAGTGATGGTACCAACGATATAATTATTTACATTTTATTTTATTGTTTCACTAAATATTTGAGACGAATTTTATTATATTACTAAATTTAATATTTGTGACGCTAAATTTATATCTGAAAAATGAAAGATATGTACTTTAAAGGAACCATTTTAGAGAAATCAGAAGTTAGTAAAGTGGAGGGGATCCTAATCTGTAAAAATATTTTGATTATTTTAGTTCAACTTAGAAATTCTAAATGATATGAATTTACTTAAATTTTCAAATCATGATATGGTAAGTAGTAGTATCTTTTAATTAATTTAAAAGTTGTAGTTGTTTGTAATAAAACTAAATAAATTCATATCTATTATGAATTATTGAAAGTTTACAAGTTTATTTTAAAAGTCAAGCTCTAGTAATTTTAATATGGATAGAATATTATTTAGGATTTTATCGAATAACTTTAAATACAATTTATATAGGAAATTGATATTTCCACAATAAAAGTATCGCAATAGATTAATAACAACGGTGCAAACCGTCGCTATAAGATATATTGTGAAAATATTATTTTCTGTTATGAATTTATCAGTTTCCTTTATATATATTTTAAGACTTATCCATCTCACCGATACCATGGCAAAGTAATGATTTTTTGATGGTTTTTTTTATATATCTGCCAACTTTAATTTGAAGAGCCCAATAACTACAAATTTAATTTGTTCAAAGCCCATATTATTCCCTAGGCCTTGTAGCCCAGTGATGTGCAAGACGAAAACCATTTCACAAAAGTTTCCCCAAAAACTATTGAGTCATGTTATGTATTGCGAGAATTTTTTGCCGAATGATGGTTTCGGTTTCGACGTATATCAATACATGGAATTATGTAGGATTGCAAAATTGATTCATTATAACAGATACGTCGTGAAAATATTACCAACTATAATTACTCACGTAACTCGCAATTAAAAATTCAACGTATAAAGTCAAAACATATATCATTTTCCAAAACTATTTTCTAAAAAAAATTCTAAATCCAAACAGGGCCTAAAGATCTGATCCTTCTGCCATGGTGTGGTGAGCATGAAGTTGCAGCCTGTTTGAATATTAATGCTTAAACACTTCTTATTCTCATTTGTTTTTTTTTTCTTCTTTCTCATCAACAACTTGCACATACTATTGATCGAACTAAAACAAAATTTAAAAGTTAATAAACCCTAAACCCTAGTTTATAAATCCTAAATTCTAGTTAATAAATTTTAAATTCTAAAAATTTATTGGTCAAGTCAAATCCTTGTTCTGATTAGCGTCATGTAATATTAATAAATGATGAAATATGTTTTTTTTACCGTCCACTACTAATAGTAGTTGATGTCGATTTTCAATTTCTAATGATGATTGTTCCTTCTTATTTTTAATAGTATAAATAATATATATCCTATAATGATACATAACAAATATATGCTATGAATCATTATCATATATAGGATGGGGATCCAGTTTAGAAGTCCGGACTGGCTTAAGTTACGGAATTTATTTATTTATTTATTTTTGCTTTTTTTTTAAAACAACTAAAAAAAAGTTTAATATTTTATGAAACTGAAAAAATATTAAACTTTTTTTTAGTTGTTTTAAAAAAAAGTAAAAAAACAAAAACAAAAAAAAAAGTTTGTAACTTAAGAAAATGCGGGAATCCGGATAGGAACCGGACCCTATATATATATATATATAGAAAAATATATGTATACTGTTGTTGTGTATTACATGCGCTTTAGTTATGATGATCGTTTTTGATTTATAGTATGCAGTTTAAATGCTTTCTTTTATCTGTGAGTTGTGTATATCATATAGTATATATATATATATATATATATATATATATATATATGTGTGTGTGTGTGTGTGTGTGTGTGTGTGTGTGTATGTTTGTGGTTGGAATAATTTTTTGGTTCCACGCAATCTCTAGAAGGGGAAAAGATCAATAAAAGAATATACTCCCTCCGTCCCATAGTTATACGCCGATTTTATATTTTGAGATGTCCCAATATATATGCTTACTTACTATTTATAAAATTTAGTTGGTTCATTATTTTACTTTTATGCCCTTATAATAAATATTCAACCATTACTCTTTTTTTTGAAGAAAACAACATTCAACGTCATTATTTTTATCACCACATTTAATATTGTTGTATTCTCAGTTAAAGTTCTATGGTTATGACTTTAATGAATTCGATCATAACGTCAATCAATGAAGTTGAGAGTTAAGTAAAGAGTAATTAATTTATTCATTAATTCCATATTAAGGGTATATGTGGAAAATTATGTTAAAAAATCGCCACTTAAATTGATTTTCTTAAACTATGTCTTTAAAAAGAAATCATTTTTATAACTATGGGACGGAGAGTATTTTCATATTCTTCCACTATGAGTAAAGATTTTGTATAAGATAGCTAAATTACATGAAATAATATCCCAACATAGTGTGATGAAATTAACAGTTTTTCTATATGTTGCAATAAAAAAATATATCAACTCTTATTGCGCGTATGCACAATATAATATATTTTATAAATTAATTTAAATACATTAATTTTTTCTTCAAAAACTAAATTAATTCATTTTAATTTAAAATGTCAAATATATAATATAGTTTGTGATTGAGTTTAAGTTTTTTAAAATTTTAAATGAGGGATTTTTGGAAAATAAATAAACATAATTCAAGCAATCATATATAAGAGGCTAGATTTAATGTGATCAAGTGACTCAAGTGCGCAAATTCAACTAAACCATAGAGTAAGATTAGGACATTGAATATTTATTCAAACCATAACAATAAGGGTACATTTTTTTTATGTGTCAATTCCCTAGTAATGGACCATTTCCAATAACTTGTAATGTGGCCTAACCATTGACACAAATTATCACACTAATAATGTACACAATGATTTTGCCCACCCAAGTGGATGTGGGGACTATTATTTAATCATGGATTCTTGCTTTAAGAAAATACTCTCTTATAGATTCCCACTAAAATCTTGACTAGGACACCTATGTTGATGATCAATTTGATTATAAATTTTTTTCATTTTTAAAATATAAGATTATTATTAATTTTTAAAAATTAATTATATATAATTTAAAATTAAAATAAAGTTATTTAATTTCTTATAATAATAAATATTATAAATTATCTAAAAAGAGCTATTAATTATTAAATTTATTATATTATAATTTTAAATAAATTCTATGAATTTTAAATGAAAACAAGTGTTGACTAGTTCTTTTTAGAGGGGATGGGTTAGCGTAAAGAAGATTTTTTTTTGGTAAGAAGTTGATTAATTGGCAAATAAGATATCGACACATATACAACAATCATCGCATCATGTCACAAGATTCTATTTGGCCAATCGATCAACTTACCCCAAAATAAACTTCATACTGACTACTTCCTTTTAGAGGATTGTTGGTCTTCTAAATTTACAAAACTCTTCATCAGTTTCAAAAATATATAATAAGATTATTATTAATTTTTAAAAATTAATTTGTATATCGACAAGTCTATGACGATGAGAAATAATAAATTAGAATGAGCTCATTATTAATCGAGTCATCTACTGAATTACGATTACGATGTATATCAATATATAAAATTTGATAGAATTATAAGGTTATCCTACTATATCAACTACACCGTTTAAATATCACCAACTATAATTATCCGCGTAACTATAGTCATAAGATATACTCCCTACCAATTCTATATATGCATATACGTTGTAATTGTAATTCGGTTAAAAAATTGCAATACATAAAGACTTAACTTTTGAAGGTAGCGTATATGGCATTTTTAAACTTAAAATTAATATGAATATTTTTTATTTTAGTCAATAATAAATATATTATAAACTATTTAAAAAAATGTACACATTATAAAATTTACAGTTTCATAATTTATAAGACCTACTATTTACCGTTTGGCTAATTAAAAGAATTGAAATCCAACCATATATCTGTTGTACTGATTTATACAGCATATTTTATTACACCAAACTATATATGATGAACCTATAAAACTAAAAAACATTAGTATTAAAAAAAAAAACATGACCAAAAAACAAAACAAAACACTAGCTAAACAAAAATCTAAACCATCACAATCATAATTGGTGGTTTTTTTTTGGTCGTCGTCATCGTGGACCGGATCAAACATCAACTTAGTCACTTCCACGTCAGCATTTTCCGGCGGCGATCCGGGTCTTGACATTCTCGAATTCAGAGATCCGACAAGGGATGGTGATTCCACCCGGGTGATTGTACCCGAATTCCTCCTCAGCTTCCCTCAATAGCTGACCAAAAAGTGGGTGATTAAAGTAAATCACAGGCACCAAAACCCTCCTAAAGTCTCCGTCCTTTTGACCCACGTAAACCGCCAAGTGACCTTTAGGCACCGCCGTGGGTTTCTTCTGAAACGGGTCTTCACCCATGGGTACGTAACCATGAGCCGGAGCCTTGGCACAAATGGCCTTCGCTTTGGTTTTCAGGCGATTACCCCAGCTGCAGAGCTTTGAGATGGGTTTGGAGTCGAAAAATGGAACCGGGTTCAGCAGGTGGTACCTTTCCGGCAATCGGTTTTGCCGGAGAAAGCGCCGGAAAAGGGTACCGACACGGTGTTTAAGCAAGAACCCACGAATCTTTTTCATATGCTCAGAAAAAAAGAGTTGAGGACAGAGAGAGAATGATAAGAGAAACGTACGTTTCAAGTGGAGTTTCTGACCCTTTTTTTCGATCTAATGGAAAGAAAACGGCCAAGGATCGGCAACGGACATGGCTAAGCGGAATAGACAGAGACAAAAATCAGAGAGAGATGTGGGTATGTTTGACATGTCCTGTAATGTTGAAGAGTACTTTCATTCGAAACGTATTTTTTTAATTAGGCGTAAAAGTAGCCAGTACCAGCGGCGGCTGTGTACGGCGGCGAAGAGATGAGGATGTGTAAAAGTAGTAGGAGCGTTATTGGTTATGATCTGTTGTTTATATGTATGTATATATTATATATAGAGAGAAATAAAGAGAAAGGTGAAGGTAAAGAGGAGGAAATAGGTCGGCATGCACGCGATAGAAAGGAGAGTACGTACACAATATTTATATACATATATATATATATAGAGAATATTTATATAATATATAGAGAGAAAGAGAGTACGTAAAAGTTCAACAATGTTACTAACACAAAAAATTAAAAAAAAAAAATCGCTTACACACATGCATGCATATAGATATAGTGTGTTATTATGTGAATATTGGTGTTTCATAATTTTAGTAATCTATATACATCCACAATTCCTAATAGATAAGTCTTCATCCATGCACTCACAGTATAATTTAAGAATAGTTTGAAATATGAATAAAAACTAGCATTTTTTTGTCAGAGGTCAAGACTTGTGTGATGATTTGTCAATTATATATTTAATCGTGAATCTTTAAGTGAGTCTCTCATGCCTTGATTGTAATGAGTGAATTGCGGGCCGCTGATAGTAATTGAAGTTCTCTATTTCCTCCCAATTTCTTTATCAAAAATATTTTGAAAATTAATAATTTTTAGCATGAAATTTAGTGTATGTTCACTTGATTTTTCACAAATGTTTTTTATGGGATTTTTTAGTGGAATATAATTTATTTTTTGAGCTAAATTACTTAGAGGTCAACTATATCTAGCAGTTTACAATTTTATTTTATATTTTTTAACAAATGTAATTTTTTTTTGTGAACTAAGCTTTTTAATTTTATATTTTTTATGCAATGGATGAGAGATGACATTTAATTAGTTTGAGTAATGAGTACCTCTTGTGACAAATCCTAATAGAAAGGACAATTATAAAAAGTTGAAGACATTGTTAATTATACTAATCAAAATATGTCCCTTGGTGCCTATTTACACACACACACACACACATTAATTATTTTTATTTTATTTTGTTTTTCTAAAAGATTAATTATTGTTTTAGTTTGTTGTTAGGCCTTTGGTCTTTCCACCCTGCATTCTCAACTAGTGTCCAACATTGACTTTGTAATACTAATAAAGCTTCCGTACTACTAGGGTACATAATCGATCTAGGTCCAATACTTTGTAGGGACTAAATGTTGGTGCATTTTTTAAGGGGTCGGCCGGCCGGCCGGTTCTTTCGGTATGAGATAACTTGAAAATGAATTGCATATTTGGTAGTATATACTATTTGTATTACTAATAATAAAATGTTAAGAGATATTGGTATATATTAATAAAAATTTTAGAATTTTACTTTATTAGTGCTGGTATCCCATTCGTTCTCTCTTTTTTCCCTTCTGTCTCCATCTCCTTTTATTTTTCAAAATTTATATAATTATATAATACAATAGTTATTAGTGCCACTTGATAAAATAATCAACCACTTGAAGAGAAAAAAAATATATTTTTTTTATTAAATTTTATTTTTGTCACGTGCTAATCAATTTTAACACCCGTTTGTCTAGTTGAATTTTTTTTAATGAAAGAGCATAGTTGAGTTACGTTTTATATGGATAAATCGATTAATAATGCATAACGCAGGTCGAGAGATGATCGTCTCTGCGTGCAAGTAATGTATTGGTCAATCGACTAACTTACTATGTAGTTAATTTCCTGATAATCGGATCCATTTTACAACGTCAAAAACATCTAGGACCAAAAGAAATTCAAAAGCTAAATGAAACGAAAACCTCAAAAATAATTACGCACATTTGCCCAATTTAAATATATCTAAAGCGGTTAGTATGAAGTTTATTTTTGGGTAAGTTGATTAATTGACCAATAAAATACTGACACACAGACAAAATTTTATACGTATCAAAATTCTATTAATTAATTGATTAAATTACTAAAAAATAAACTTCAAACTAACCGGATCCAAATATATCTTAACAAAACTTTTTTAACTTAAAAACTAGTGCAGGTGTATTAATTAGTTTATTGTTTGGCCTTTTCTCGATTCTCAACTAGTGACTAACATTGACATTGTACTAGTCCGAAAGGATTCCGTACACCAGGTGTACATAATCTACGGTCAATACTTTTTATGACTGTTAACGTGGGACCCACTCAGCAAATTATTTTGACTGTTTGTGGGACCATGCCACGTTGGGCGGTTTCTTTCCATACGAGTCATAGTTTCCAGTGGAGTATCCATCTTTTTTTCTTTTTTGACCCAATCTCATATATATATCCTCTTAATTAGGTATAAAAAAAGCATTGAATTGAATAGAAAGGAGAAAACATGATTACGAAGAATCAAATTTTATCATCCCAACTTTGAAAAATCTCTCAATAATATTCTTTTAAATAATTTTAATCCACCATAAATTCACTCAAAATATAATAACTCATGAAAATATTAATATACATAGCAATTTGAGTCATTATTATATACACATCTAATTATCTGAATATTTTACATGTTACGATATGAGACTGTGGTATTATGTTAATGGATAAAAGTTTCATCTCATTTTCGATTACTTTCTTTTTTCTTTCTTTTTATAGCTCACGTCTTTTAGTACCATATATAAATTAATTCATATATAAAACACATAAAAGATAAAAGTCGTCTAGATATTTATTATTATTTTTTTTTTCTTCAATAGAAAAAAAAAATCCTTTCTTGATTCATGAAAAATAGGAAAGAAGATAAATTAATTTGATCATTCAAAAACTCATTCTAATTAATGAGTTAACTCGAACTATCATTATTATATTTGATATCTGTACAAATGAATTTGGAATGGGAAATGGGTTCATCCACCTCATCGATACAATGGATTTGGGATGGGTTTCATGATTTCATCCACGTCTTCGATATTTTAAAAAATATAAATATTCTATACATTCATATGTACAAATGAATGTATCCATGCAGCTAAAATATACTATATATATACACTATTCTGTTTGGAATATTTATTCTCTGTTAAAATAAAAATTGGGTGTGACAACCCTTAAAGTTGGGCTTATTACTAAGCAAGAATGTTATGATCTTATTGTGAGTTAATATTAGGAAATTAATATTAATTTATAATATTTTTTAATATTTTCACATGAAAAGTGTCGTTATAAATGTATAACGACGGTGAAAATAGTCGCTATAGGATCTATAGCGACGGTGTTCATGTGAAAATATCATTTTTTATTGTTAATTTATCAATTTCCTTAATATTAACATCATATAAACTAATTAATTAATATATATAAATATTAGTCCGCTTCTCCAGCGAACTAATAACGAACCCATTATACGGTTTTAAAATCATTATAAAGATGAAATCGATTTTTATATCTATATGACGAAAAAAGCTATTCTTTATATAAATTTATTTTTCTTATTTGGGCTTAGGTTCATTACAAAAAAGTTGATATATATATATATATATATATATATATATATATATATATATTGTTGATCATGCAGTTAACCAAATGAATTGTTAACCTTAATTAAAATTCAATTTGGGATATAAAGACAAAATTTGAAGAATCTTAAAAATCATTTGATTAAAGAATGATAAGACCCAAGTTTTGATGCATTACGGATAAGTGAGTTGCATTCTAGGAAAAGTCATGCTTATATATGAGACCAGAGTAGTTTATCCACAACATAGACTTTAATATCATCTATACATACCCTAAAAAAACAAAAACTGGATATGCATGATTCCTCTCCAATCCATTATTGAAAATACGGTCGACGTTAATTACTAGCTAGTTGCAATATATCTTTGATATTGATCGTAAGTATATCATATCTTGTCAATAAATATCCATCAAAATTTTTAGATGAATTAAATAATTAATTAGCATTCGTATTATTCAGTTTTAATTTGATAATACGGTTTAATCAAATATTAATTCATGAGGGAACTCTAATTAAGTTTGGGTAATTAAGGTGTATGGTTAGTGTTTAACGAGGGTGGAAATTAATTACTGTTGGGATATTTCATATGAATTTCACATTAGATAAATTCAAAAGTATAGATGAGTTAACAAGTATGGTAGTATCTCAACCTAATGATTAAACTTTTTAGTAAAAAAATGTGACAACACGCTTTATTGGATCGATTCTGTTCGGAATGACTCTTGAAAAATCGCTCACAATGATGAGTTCAAAAAGAACAAGATTGTACTCCCATATTTAACTCCAACGTGGTGAATCATGCATGACCAACCATAGCATTAGCTAGGGTTCAACAACTCGCCAACCCCTCTTGAAAAAACAATGTACCATATATAATAGTATATATATTGAAAGTGTTATTAATTAATTAAACATAACAATTAATATCTTCTTCTTAATTCTTCTTTTCTTTATGGTCAAGTATATCCCCCCAAGTTTGAGCATTTTTCTTATTTTATCTTCCAACCTAAAATTTAAAATTTCAAAATTAACAATCTAATATAAATTATATATGTAACGCTAGTTTCACTTGGGCTAGAATATATAGCTAAGAGCATGCATGCTTAAAACATACACAATTTAAGTAGGGAGATCGAGAGGACAATATGCGTAATTGCCTTCGAACTTTTTAGTACTGCATGGCGTAGAATACTAGGTAAATATGGACATATGGTGAGTCAATATATATATATATATATATATATATATATATATATATATATATATATATATGAGAAAGGATCAAGTCATAATTTAAATAAGCATAAGCGCTTAAAGTTATAATTTTATCAAAACGACGTAGTTTTGATAAGACGTGATGGCATTTTTGTAAATACTGGCGATGGCATGGTATTTACAAAAATTCCACCGCATCCCTCCAAAACTACGTCGTTTTGATAAAATTATGCAACTTAAGGCGTTATGCTATTTAAGGATTATGCACTTGATCCTTTCTGTGTGTATATATATATATATATATATATATATATATATATATATATATATATTGTAGACACTCAAAATTTTTTGTACTCATCATCACTAACATCATAGGATGATGATTCGTCTTTTAAGAGAGAACCCTGAAAGACAATCCAAATCTATACCGGATACTACCAGAAGTTCATCATCAACCCCAGATCACACTCTGGGAGTAACAATTCCAACCTCGGATGTAACCCCAAGGTGTGCAGATCCAATACCGGAACACACACCGGAGAAGATCGATTAATCTCGGAGACAACCCCGAGGTATCCAGTCTCAGTCCCAACCATGGGAATAGCCACCAACCTTGATGATAACCCCAAGGAATACAGTTTGGCGATAACCTTTAAATACTTTGTTTAAATGCGACCGCTTCAATCTCTTACAATACAACGAAATGCACTGTACCAACCCGTGAATAACATCGGAAGGCAGACACACCTCAAAGGTGACAATGAGGACCTTCAACAATTGCAGCAGCCCAATCTCAGCGAAGTCTGAGCAACGTCTGCTTTATCAGCCCAATCCGGCGATAACACCGGTGAGGGGAAACATCGTCATCTCGTCAACACGATGCCATGTCACGTCGTCTTAACATCTCTACGCAACAATGTCCCACAAGTCTAACCAATCCCGAGTGATTATTGTGCGGGGTAACGGATGAAAGTTGAAGCTTGAAGACCGGAGGGCATCGTCCCATCTACAATGACTTCAGACAAACTCTAATCCCATGCCATCGTCTAACTCTCGATAATGGCGATTCCGAAATAGGTCCTCAGTATACCTCAAACAGATGATGCGGATTGCACTTACGAAAGTTCGAGTGGACATTACTGAGGTTCAATGCACGCATTTGAGACGACAGGACCAAAACCCGAGCCCACCCGGGTTACCTCCGGTACACATGGCTCGGCCTACTGTACACAGGCCACTCGGTAGCGGTACCTCTTGACTAAATTGCCTATAAATAGAGGGCTTAAATTTTGCCCATTTTGCAAGAGAAAAGACGAGGAAGCCTGCCCAATTTGCTCTGCACTCACCCCATGCAAAGTTGTACTTTTTCCTTTAAACACACTGTGAGCTCATATATAGCCCTTTTGTACCTACAAAAGTCGGTGTTTACCCACTCTAAAGATATAGAAGTCTTCTTTGGCGATCGGGTTGTAAGCCTTCTCACACACTTTAGATTCTTTCTCTTCATCTCAAAGACACACCTTTCTACACGTTGAGAGTCGATTATTGCTTTTTGCCCGAACTTGGTCCGTGGTTTTATTTCATCCAGATATATATATATATTGACTAACATCATCGAGTTATGCCTCGATTGAGCCTGAACTTGATGCGAGGCGTTTATTTGCTTTATATATATATATATATATATATATATATATTTATATATATTAAGCGTGTGTCGAACTTTGTTCGATGAGCTAGATTCGATGCAGTGCGTATACTTCGCTTTAATATATATATACATATATATATATACACATTTATATATATTAAGCGTGGTGTCGACTTTGTTCGATGAGCCTTGACTTGATGCAGTGCGTTTATCGCTTTAATATATATATATATATATATATATATATATTAAGTTTCACACTCGGAGTTTACTTGTGGTGGTTGATCGCTTTTATAGCTTTCTTTACGTTTAATCGCACTGGAGTTTACTTACGTGGCAGTTGATCGCTTTCATATGACTTTATTTACATTTTGTCCCGCTTGAAGTTTTCTTCGTGGCGGTTGGCCGTATTCTGACTTTATTTACGTTTACGTCGTCCGCTTTGGAGTTTTCTCCGTGGCGGTTGATAGCTTTTCTGACTTTATTTACATTTCGATCCCCATGGAGGTGCTTCGTGGTTGGTGATCATGTCTCGATATATATATATTCTGACTTTTTATATATATATATACCGCTATCGCTTTCATATAAATTACATGATTCAATGCGCTTAGGAATCATGTGATCACAGATTCATCCCATTGAATCTAGATTGATTATCGTGATGGACATTTTCAGCTGTAAGTAGCTTGTAAATTATTTTGTGGTGTCTGAATTTCCTCATATGGTTTCCATACCCACGAGAAATCGGCATTATTATTTTGTACATTATTTTCGTACGGATGCCTCGCATCATCAAATAAAATCAATCAATGAAAACTTAATAAAATGGGAGTGTAAAAGGTCTCAATTACTATTGAGCATTAGGGTTTGAAAAACCTCTTTTATAAAAAAAAACATCACTGCCATATCTTGCTTAAAATTGAATTTTTACATAAATTCAAACCCAGTGTATATAGGTTCGAACGAGGCCTCGCACTACTTCTAAATAATAGCACATTGACCCACACACACACATTCAGATAATAGTTTCTTGAAAAGAGGCTTCATCGTAGTAACACGGATGTCTGGGGTGCCTAACACCTTCCTCCAAGATAACCAAGTCCTCGGACCTTAATGAATCTCGGTTTCACCGACCCGTTTAGCAGTGTCACATCACTGGGTCAATGTACAAAACTTTTCTCGGTTGTGTTGGTACAACCATTTAAAAAACCAAATGATGACTCTTAACAGTCCATCGTCGACATTATACATGTCGGACCTTTTCACTTGTTTTTTCAAACAAATCTCACCTAAAATGAGAATACCAAAGAATAAGTAACGGAAAGGGACATCCAAAAATTCCGACGTCGACAGGTGGCGAATCTGTTGGGGACTCCAGTAAGAGGACTTAAGCCGCTATTACAATCTTTTCAAAATTGTTATCTGCTTGTGTGTGGATGTTGCATTTACATTTGATGAATGTGTACGAATGCATTTCCTTATTGCACTTAGTGCTTCGCACCGTAAATGCTTGTGATATTAGTGCTTCGCACCATATCTGCTTGTGATATTAGTGCTTCGCACATGTCATCATTTTTCATACGGTGAGACGCGATGTATGTGAATGTATGTTGTGTGGTCCCTCCACCAGGAGGCTATCCCGTCGGTGTTTGATTCTTTGGACTCGTGAGAAGACTAATTCTCCGAGGCTCAGGAAAGGCACCACCCAAATTCGCTCCAGTTAAAAGACCGGAGTAACTTCCCGTCAAGTAGATTGCGATGATTTGGGAACCTTCATGCCAAAAATCCGCGAGAGTAACCTAAGATAGGTCAGCCTCTGATAAACCCAAAACGGAGGAAATTCTCTTCATGCTCTCATTTTAATTACTTGTAAACACAATTACTTGTAATTTCATTCCATATCTATCTCAATGTAATGAGAAATATGAAGAAGTGTGTACACATACATATTTTAATTAACATGCTACAAACGACTGACATCCGTTGTGCAGGATAAAATTCCTAAAATGGACACATCACATAGCAGGTTAATACCCACATTCCCTAAAGACTAAACTATGCAAGTCTTTCGCAGGGAATCAATCGGACCTACTACCCGTTCAAAGTCCAAAAAGGCAATAAGCCTACAGTCAATCATGTCGTCATCCGACCAGACTGAACTTAATCTAGTTTCTAGCAAAGAATTCGACAGATTAAGCAAACAAATTACTGAGTTAATGTTTCTACTCAAAGAATTACACCGATCACCACACAGGTCGGAAAATACCATACATGTTGAATCCTCCACACAAGGAGGATCCCAGGTCATTACAATACCTGAACTGCAGTTGGATACGACCAACAAAACTCATGATGTTGCCCATCCCTTTGGAGATCTCGGACACTTTGGTGACATAAAAAGAAAGTCCTCCAAATGGAAGAGACCCCTTCTTATTTATCAAAGGAATTGGAACACACGGGAGTGTTTCATATTCTGATCTGTGTATTTTTCCTAGTGTTCATTATCCAAAAAAATTTAAAACTCCTGATTTTGAAAAATATGACGGGTTAGGAGATTCTTACACACATCTAAAGGTGTTTATCGGAGAACTTGGATCTTATGCAGAGGATAAAAAGCTTAGAATGCAATTATTCCAAAAGAGTCTAACTGGAGAAGCCCGTTCGTGGTACACAAGATTAGACAACTCTAAAATCCATAGCTGGGAAGAGTTAGCACATGCTTTCCTAAATCAATACAGCTTTCAAACTCAGATGGCTCCTGATCGGTATCAAATTACCAAGATCAAGAAACAGTCTAACGAGTCTTTCAGAGAGTATGCTCAGAGGTGGAGAGCCTTTTGTCACGCCCAAGTTAGTCCTTCCATGACAAAATCGAAATGGTCATGACTTTCATGGACATACAAAAAGCTCCTTCTATGAGAGAGTTTAGTAAGATCGGCAAACCATTTTTTTGAAATGGTCAAACATGAGGGAGATGGGTGAGATGGGATTGAAGTCGGGAAGATTCAAGACCCATTTGCACTCAAAGTCATTCTTTGATCACATCCAATCTGGAAATTGTAAGACCCCAACTTTTATAAATAAAGATGAATTTTCTATAAATATTATTTTTGAATATTATGGAATAAATTTGATATAATGTTATAGTTGTGGGTAATATTTATAAATTTTGCAAAGTAAGCAAGTTGTTATAAAATATTCGTTTGGTGGGGAATATTCTTTTGTCGGGGAATATTAAATGCGACGGCTCAATCATTAGTGGACCCCCACAGCGGAAGTATTGTCGTAGTTTGAAAGCGACAAAATTATCTTTCTATAAAAATAATGGCGGAGGTGTTACTGAATTAAAAGCTGTTGAACTACCCGGTAGTAAAAATGCGATGTCTGGCGTAGTTGTATAGTAGCACAGCGGTATTGATTATTGATCTTACGTGAGAAGTCATTTAGCTATACTCGATTATTACTACGATAATTCTTTGCATCATATCTCTTATATTATTGATTGATTATTGTCACGGTATCATCGTATAATATGTTATATTATTAATTGATAATTGAGGCGACAAGTTATAAATGATTAATAATTGTTGAAAGATTAAAAATGTGTTGATTAAAAATAAAATGATTTGTGGTAATATTTATTCGATCCTTGATGTATATAAAAAGTACATTATGAGGCGTTTGTGGTAAGTTTGATTATTTTATGGGGGCCCATATGTCATCATCTAAGAGTCTCTTCGTCGATAGTAATTACCTTTGTGAATAGTAATTACCTTTCAATAATAGTATTTACCTTCGTCGATAGTATTTACCTTCGTCGATAGTATTTACCTTCGTCGATAGTAATTATCTTCGTCGATAGTAATTACCTTTGTGAATAGTAATTACCTTCGTCGATAGTATTTACCTTCATCAATAGTATTTACCTTTCGTCGATAGTAATTACCTTCGTCGATAGTAATTACCCTTGTGAATAGTAATTACCTTCGTCGATAGTAATTACCTTTACCAGACGTCGAACCACTTGCCGTTTCACATTCTGAGCGTCGAACCACTTGTCGTTTCACATTACAGTGCGTCGAACCACTTTTCTTTTCACATCACCGGTCGTCGAGCCACTTGCCTTTTCACATGGTAGGTGCTTAAGCTAGAAATCTTCTATAAATAGAGGCCTAGTGCTTCATTATTTTCACGAATTCATTCAAGCTAGAGAGAGAAAGTATAGAGAGAATAAAGAGAGAAAGAAGAAGAGTATTTTGTTACTACACTCTTGCGGTATTCAATCTCCTACCAAAAGTAAGGGTGTTATTCTTTCTTATTCATGAAGAGAAGCTGTTGTTATTCCATTGCTTATTATTACATTGGAATAACTTTTGTATCGTGGTTTACCCTATACTTGGTGACATTCTTCTATTATTACTGTTGGAACATCACATGCGTGTGTTTTACTGGGAGGACTGGTTAAAATCTTTATTATTATTTTGTTGGAACATCACATGCGTGTGTTTTTAGGGACTGGTTAAATCTTTATTATTATTACATTGGAACATCACATGCATGTGTTTTACTTGGGACTGGTTAAAATCTTTATTATTATTACATTGGAACATCACATTTGTGTTTTCTGCGGGACTGGTTCCATTCTTTATTATTACATTGGAACATCACATGCATGCGTTTTCTGTGGGACTGGTTAGATTATTTATTATTACATTGGAATAACTTTTGCTGTGCGATCTATCGCATGCATGGTGATTTCTTTTGTTATTCCATTCTTTATTATACCCGGTTGGTTAAAACTTTGACTTCTATACTCCATGAAATTAGTGGAATATCCTTGATATTTGCGCTTCATCCGATATCCTTTCATGGAAATATTCTTCTCGGTATTCTTGAATTTTACTCTACAAAAGCGATATCGTGTTGACAATTTGGATGTTATTGGTTCTAGATAAATTAATTCTTGAACTTGTTTTATTGAATTCTTATATCATTGTCATCATCCTCATGTTTATATTATGTTGAAAGTCATATGTGGCTTTTGTAGTGCATAGATGGACTTGGTATGATTATGACGAGAGACTATTCGATTGTAATCATGGTAGTAATGTTACAAATGATGTGGTAAAAATCCTCGATGGCCGTAGTGCATTGATGGACGAGTTGTTGGCATGATCATGACCATTAATGAATACACAAATATTCTTGGCGTAGTAGTGCATGAATAATTGTGGTCGTGATACTTAAAGAATATCCTTGGTAGTAGTGCGGGGTGATTCGATGATGTGGAATATTTATTAAAAGTGAGTCTCGGCTATATGATGATGAAAAACCTTTTAAATCATAAAAGATAGTAGATTTTATTTTCTACTTGACTCTTTTAATGGATTCTTTGTTCATTTGTAGTTAAACTTGATGTTTATTATATTTTATCGGTTTAACTTTGTTGAAGGCTAATGATAATTTATTACGCATTATCTTAGTCATAATATTTCTTCTTGGGCTAGTTGAGCTCACCCTTTCTTTCTTTGTTCTCTTGAGGAAATGAGAATATATTGGGGACGAGTCGGGGAGCGGAGTAATGGTCGAGAGGATAGCATTAGTAGTCCTCACTATTACGTGAAATAGTGTGATAATAATTGTAATGAGGACTCCTTTTGAGTTTGTATAATATCTAGTAGACAATATTTGTATTCAAACTCACGGTTTATGTCGTATTGTACCACAGCGAGTTATATTAGTAAGTTGTATTTAAATTACGTACCATGTATCGACTACCCAAGATGGGTGATGTATACCTAATTTTGGGGGCGTCACGGTTGGTATCGAGCTTAGGGATATGATCCTGGCTAAGATGTGAGAATAGTACTAGGAGAGGAGAGGCGGGGAATACCTTCGCTAGTATGACCTACTAAGTTTATGTGCTATTTTATTGGTTGGTCGAGAATATAGGGATAATTTGTTACATGTCAATTAACCTTTTGTTTTGTGGCGATGTCGAAAATGACATCGAGAATGTTGAGAATAGCAATGGAGCCTGAGCGATCGTTGATTCACCACATATCAATAATCGGGATAATGTGCATCGAGGAAGGCGACAATCCTCATGCAAACAACAACAACGACCAAATGATGAATGATCAAATGTTCGGAGGCTTTATGCGATTTATGCAACGGCGGTGTGAAGCGACTCTGTCAAAAGCGTGGGTGGAAACACGGAAAACTCTCGGCGGGTCCGCTAAACAATTCAAGGCTGGGACCACCGGGAGTTTAAGGGGAAGCAAAACCACTTACGGCGGAAGCATGGATAAAGCAGATTACAAGATATTTGATGTCTTGGGATGCTCAGAGAGCAAAAGGTTCCCTTCTTGCCGCCTTTATGTTGCTTGCGGAGAGGCGATTCTTGGTGGGAATCGGTAAAAGCGTACTCGACTTCTTTGTCTTGAAGATATCTTGGGAGAAGTTCGGGAGCTATTCAACGACAAATACTTTCTGAAAGTATTCGCCACATGAAGGAGGTGGAGTTTATCAAGTTGGAACAAAACAATATGGCCAGGTGTCGCATGATACGAGGCAAAATTTGCGGAGTTATCACGGTTTTCGTCCCACTTGGTGGATAATGAAGAGAGAATGGCGCGAATGTTTTTAAGAGGTTTGAAGCGGGAGATCGTCGACATCTTATTTCTCATAAAGCGTGTTTGTATTCGGATGTTGTAAATAGGGCTCGATTAGTGGAAGCGATAATGAGTCAGCCTTAACTAAAAAGAAGCGGTAAGCAAAATTATAATACCGGCGAGAGTAGTCATGAGCGGTGACAACAAAGCGTGGAGGAATCAACGGGCGGATATGGTAACCACCGCCGGTGGTAATCGGGGCCAAAACAATAAGAATGGACATTTCAAGAAAAGGAGATTCAATGATGATGGAAAGGCGTCAACACCAAAGACACCGTTGTTAAGGAAGGAGAAAGACCACCTATCGTATGCTTCAAATGCGGAGGAGAGGGACACATCGATCAAGCTGCGCCATCTGAGTCAAAGCATGTTATAATTGTGGAAGAAGGTCACTTAGCTCGATTTTGTCGTTTCACAGAAGACAAATTAAGCTAGGATGGAGCACCACCAGTAGTCGAAAAAAGTCAAAACCGGTAGTCTGAGGGAGGCGTTTGTTGTGACCTCCCGGAGAAGCAAGGAACCGAATGAGGTCATCACGGGTAAGCTTATCATAAACTCTAATGAAGTCTATACTTTATTTGATACCGGTTCTACCCATTCTTTTATTTCTCTACTTGCGCTCATCGATTAAATTTGACTCAGGAGAAATTAGACTTTGACTTATCTGTGGAAACTCCGTTGGGAGAAACCTTCATTACATCCCCTTTGTTTATAAGTCTTGTTTGGTTCAAATCGGTACCCTCACATTACTGTCGATCTTATTTCATTAAAAATACTTGCATTTGGCGTGATTACAAGGATTGATTGGTTAACTACTTATCATGCAAAAATTGATTGTTTTTCGTAAGGTTGTTAGCTTTCATATTCCTAATCAACCTATTATGCGAATTCAAACGACCAAACCATTAAAATCAATCACGGTCATCTCAAGCCATAAAGCTATTCGTTTATTGAAAAGCGGATGTCAAGCTTTCTTAGCTCATATCTGATTTAAACAAAAATCGTCGATTTTGAGCGATATTTCTATTGTTAATAAATTTCTGACGTATTCCAGAAGAACTTCTGGCCTACCCAGGCGTGAAATTGAATTTTATATCGACCTTGAACCGGTACAAAACCTATTTCCAAAGCCCCATATCGAATGGCTCTATTGAACTTGAGGAGTTAAAGACCCAGCTGCGAGGAATTGTTAGACATTGGCTTTATTCGTCTAGTACTTCTCCTTGGGGTGCTCTGTTCTATTCGTGAAGAAGAAAGATGGGAGTATGCGACTTTGTATTGATTATCGGGAGTTGAATCATGTCACCATCAAAATAGGTATCCATTGCCGCGTATTGATGACTGTTTGACCCGATTTGCAAGGAGCAAATTCTTTTCAAAGATTGATCTTCGTTAGGATATCACCAATTGAAGATTAGAAGCCGACGACATTCCAAAGGCGACTTTCGGAACTTCGATGCGGGCATTATGAATTCCTAGTCATGTCCTTTGGATTGACTAATGCTCCTCTTTGCCTTCATGGATATGATGAGCCAGAGTATTGAGGAATATTTGGATCACTTTGTGGTCGTCTTTATTGATGACATCCTTATTTATTCCAAAAGTAGTGAAGATCATGAAAGCAACACTTGAGGTGACACTCCAAAAACCGTGAATATAAGCTTTATGCAAGTTGAAGAAATGTGAGTTACGGCTTGAAGAAGTAGCATTCCTTGGGCACGTGGTATCAAGTCATGGAATATCATTGACCCCAAAGATTGAAGCTATTCAAAGTGGGAACAACCTAAATCGATGCCAAGAAGTCGTAGCTTTCTCGGTTTTATTTGGTTATTATCGGAGATTCGTGGAAGGATTTTCTCGAATCGCTACTCCATTGATTTCGGTGACTCGGAAAGATACAAAGTTCGGTTGGAGCGAAGAATGTGAAGAGTTTTCAAGAACTCGAGAGGAGACTTATTTTATTTTGTTACGACAATACCATCGGCTCGGAGGATTTGTCATCTCTGATGATGCTTGGGCAAAGGGTTGGGATGTGTTCTCATGCAACATGGAAAAGTTATAGCCTATGCCTCGCGACAACTCAAAGAATATGAGAGGAATTATCCTACTCATGATCTAGAGTTAGCATTTGTTATCTTTACACTTAAAATTTGGAGGCATTACTTGTATGGGGAGAAAGTGGAGATCTTTACGGATCATAAAAGCCTCAAATATTTCTTCACTCAAAAGGAACTCGACATGCGACAACGGCGTTGGCTTGAAGCTATTGAAAGATTATGATCATACCATCGATACCATCACTGGAAAAGCGAGCGTGGTAGGTGGCGCATTGAGTAGAAGATCGTATGCAATCTGAGTGCGATATTATCGTATGAGGCCCATTTTGTGTGACTTGCAAAGGATGGAGATAGAGTTAAAGACTCGAGGGGCGCGTGTGATGATAGCGAGTATCTGAGTAGAAGCCGAGCTTTAATCGATAAAGTTAAATTTTGCTCAGATTTCTACGGACACGGAGGCGATGCGTATGAGGAAGAAAGTGCAAGAAGGTCTTATCTTAGGAAGCAAGAATCGATGAAGAAGGAATACTTGAGTCGACTCGGACTTTGTGTTCTAACGACCACGATTTAAAGTATAATATCATGATGGGCGCCTGACACACCATTTGCAATCCATCTGGGAGTACAAAATGTATCATGATATTCGTCATACATTTTGGTGGAAGCAATATGAAGAGAGAGAGATATTTGTTTATCTCGAGGTGTCTAACTTGTCAGCGAGTTAAAGCGGAGCATCAAGTACCAAAAGGTCCATTGCAACCACTTGAAATTCGGAATGGAAGTGGGAGCACATTACCATGGATTTAGATTCTGCGGTCTTCTAAGGTTTCTCAAGGCGTTGATGCGATTTGGGTCATTGTTGATAGATTGACCAAGTACGCTCATTTCTTACCGTCGAGAAACTTATACACTTGAGCGTCTTGCTCGTATGTACATAAGCGAGATTTGTAAAGGCGCATGGTATCTTGCGGTATCCATAGTTTACGATCGAGACCAAGATTCACTTCACGATTTTGGGTTAGTTTGCAAAAAGCTATGAGCGCAGACTTACGATTTAGCTCGGCATATCATCTCGGGACGGACGGACGATCGGAGAGGACTATTCAAACTCTTGAAGATCTATTAAGACTACTGTGTCCTTGATTTCAAGGGAAGTTGGGACAAGTTCTTACCATTGGTGGAGTTTTCCTACAACAACGGTTATCAAAGCAAGTATTGGCATGGCTCCATTCGAGCGTTGTATGGAAGAAAGTGTCGTTCTCGGTATCTTTGGGATGAGGTGGGTGAAGCAGCGTTGTTGGGGCCGGAGTTGGTGCGTATGACTACGGAAAAGATTCAAACGATCAAATGACGTATAAAAACCTCACAAAATCGACAAAAGAGTTATCTTGATCTTCATCGAAAGGGCGTGGAATTCGATATAGGAGATCATGTGTTGTTAAGAAGTTGCTCCATGGAAAGGAGTTACAAGATTTGGAAAAGAGAGAAAACTTAATCCTCGATTCATCGGTCCATTTTAATCCTCGATCGAGTAGGAGCGTGGCCTATAGACTCGCTTTCTGCTTGAAGTATGTCTCGTGTTCATAACGTTTTCACATATCCATATTACGTAAATATGTGAAAGACCGAACCACATTATTGAGTTAGAACCAGGACGAAATAGCGGAAGATTTGGCGTATGAAGAGGTTCTGTTCAAATCTTGGATAAGAAGGAACATATTCTACGCTCGAGGTTATACCTCAAGTCGAAAGTTTTTGGAAGGAACCACGATGTTGAGGAAATGACTTGGGAGTTAGAATGAAATGAAATCAAGGTATCCTTACCTCTTGACATACAGTCGTACCCCTAATTTCGGGCGAAATTTCATAAGAAGGGAGGTTGTAAGACCCTGACTTTTATAAATAAAGATGAATTTTCTATAAATATTATTTTTGAATATTATGGAATAAATTTGATATAATGTTATAGTTGTGGGTAATATTTATAAATTTTGCAAAGTAAGCAAGTTGTTATAAAATATTCGTTTGGTGGGGAATATCTTTTTTGTGGGGAATATTAAATGCGACGGCTCAATCATTAGTGGACCCCCTAGCGGAAGTATTTGTCGTAGTTAGAAAAGCGACAAAATTATCTTTCTATAAAAAAATAACGGCGGAGGTGTTCTGAGTTTAAAGCTGTTGAACTACCCGGTAGTAAAAAAATGCGATGTCTGGCGTAGTTGTATAGTAGCTACGGTATTGATTATTGATGCTTACGTGAGAAGTCACTTCATTTATACTCGATTATTGCTACGATAATTCTTTGCATCATATCTCTTATATTATTGATTCAATTATTGTCGCGATATCATCTGTATAATATGTTATATTAAATTAATTGAGGCGACAAGTTATAAATGATTAATAATTGTTGAAAGATTAAAAATGTGTTGATTAAAAATAAAATGATTTGTGGTAATATTTATTCGATCCTTGATGTATATAAAAATTACATTATGAGGCGTTTGTGGTAAGTTTGATTATTTTATGGGGGGCCCATATGTCATCATCTAAGATCTCAATAGTAATTACCTTTGTGAATAGTAATTACCTTTGTCAATAGTAATTACCGTCGATAGTAATTACCTTCGTCGATAGTAATTACCTTTGTGAAATAGTAATTACCTTCGTCAATAGTATTTACCTTCAATAGTATTTACCTTCGTCGATAGTAATTACCTTCGTCGATAATAATTAATTACCTTGTCGAATAGTAATTACCTTTTCGATAGTAATTACCTTTACCAGGCGTCGAACCACTTGTCGTTTCACATTACGGTGAGCGTCGAACCACTTGTCGTTTCACATTACGAGCGTCGAACCACTTTTCTTTTCACATCACGATTCGTTCAAGCCACTTGCCTTTTCACATGGCGGTCTTTAAGCTAGAAATCTTCTATAAATAGAGGGCTAGTGCTTCATTATTTTTCACGAATTCATTCAAGCTATAGAGAGAAAGTATAGAGAGAATAAGAGAGAAAGAAGAAGAGTATTTTTTGTTACTACACTCTTTGCGCGTATTCAATCTCCTACCAAAAGTAAGGGGTGTTATTCTTTCTTATTCATGAAAGAAGCTGTTGTTATTCCATTGCTTATTATTACATTGGAATAACTTTTGTATCGTGGTTTACCCTATACTTGGTGACATTCTTCTATTATTACATTGGAACATCATCACATGCGTGTGTGTTTTACAATAGGTTGGTTAAATCTTTATTATTATTACATTGGAACATCACATCGTGTGTTTTACAGGACTGGTTAAAATCTTTATTTTATTACATTGGAACATCACATGCATGTGTTTTTAGGACAGGACTGGTTAAAATCTTTATTTATTATTACATTGGAACATCACATGCATGTGTTTTTACGGACTGGTTCCATTCTTTATTATTACATTGGAACATCACATGCATGCATTTTTCTGTGGGACTGGTTCAGATTATTTATTATTACATTGGAATAACTGCACATGCGATCTATCGCATGCATGGTGATTTCTTTTGTTATTCCATTCTTTATTATACCCGGTTGGTTAAAACTTTGACTTCTATACTCCATGAAATTAGTGGAATATCCTTGATATTTGCGCTTCATCCGATATCCTTTCATGGAAATATTCTTCTCGATATTCTTGAATTTTACTCTACAAAGCGATATCATGTTGACAATTTGGATGTTATTGGTTCTAGATAAATTAATTCTTGAACTTGTTTTATTGAATTCTTATATCATTGTCATCATCCTCATGTTTATATTATGTTGAAAGTCATCGTGGCTTTGTAGTGCGTAGATGGACTTGGTATGATTATGACGAGAGACTATTCGATTGTAATCATGGTAGTAATGTTACAAATGATGTGGTAAAAATCCTCGATGGCCGTAGTGCATTGATGGGACGATTGTTGGCATGATCATGACCATTAATGAATACACAAATATTCTTGGCCGTAGTGCATGAATAATTGTGGTCGTGATCTTAAAGAATATCCTTGGTAGTAGTGCGGGGGTGATTCGATGATGTGGAATATTTATTAAAAGTGAGTCTCTAAATTTATATGATGATGAAAAACCTTTTAAATCATAAAAGATAGTAGATTTTATTTTCTACTTGACTCTTTTAATGGATTCTTGTTCATTTGTAGTTAAACTTGATGTTTATTATATTTTATCGGTTTAACTTTTTGTTGAAGGCTAATGATAATTTATTACGCATTATCTTAGTCATAATATTTCTTCTTGAGCTAGTTGAGCTCACCCTTTCTTTCCTTTGTTCTCTTTGAAATGAGAATATATTTGGGGACGAGTCGGGGAGCGGAGTAATGGTCGAGAGGATAGCATTAGTAGTCCTCACTATTACGTGAAATAGTGTGATAATAATTGTAATGAGGACTCCTTTTGAGTTTGTATAATATCTAGTAGACAATATTTGTATTCAAACTCACGGTTTATGTCGTATTATATACACGGCAGTTATATTAGTAAGTTGTATTTAAATTACGTACCATGTATCGACTACCCAAGATGGGTGATGTATACCTAATTTTGGGGCGTCTTAGGGGATACCTTGAGAACATTTTAAATCTTCCGACAACACAGAAGAAAATTACACATCTTCTTCCACCAGCCAGCCCTAATGGACGGGGTTTCAATGCTGCTCGAAAATGTGTTTATCATGTCGGGACACCTAGACATGATACTCAGGATTGCTGGGCCTTGAAACACAAGATCCAGGACCTGATAGACAACGGAGAAATCATGGTCACCAAACCAGATCAGCCTCATGTTCAAGACAACCCTCTTCCTCAACACAAAGAAGAAGAGGTCAACATGATTAATTAGAGCAATGGAAAGAGTTCCAATTTCAGCTGTGAATCTTCCTAGACCTTCAAAGACGGTGATGACAGATAGGATTATGCCAAGTTTTTGTTCACAATGGACTAAAGATGAAAGCTCTCTGCAAATAAATTAAACAATTGGCGGAACTGGTGACTTATCAGCATCAAGTGACACGTCAATTAATCAGCCAGGAGCATGCCAGTCTCCTACCTCTTGTCATGAATATTCTCTCGTCACTTTCAGAAAATGAAATGTTGGAAGACAAAGTGACGAAGAGAGCAAATGCCAAAGCCCGTCGGGATTTCGCCAACAAAAGGGAATTCACCTATCTGGGCCAACCTATGGAGGAAATCCTTTATATGTTAATCAATGAAGGAAGGATCAGTTCTCTTCTACCTCCAATCAACCCCCGTTCAGGACGGTACAACTCTGATGGTGTATGTCAATATCACTCCCAGTCTCGCGGTCACAGCACAGAAGAATGCTGGGCACTCCACCACCTTATCCAAAATCTGATTGACAGTGGTGTACTGCGCCTGGAAGATAACGACACTGTGTTACGTGCAAGTGAAGATGCAGACCCTATTAAGTGGAAGAGTATGGTAGCAGTCATATCCAATGAAACTGATGGGATTAGCAAATCACTCGCAATGCCAATAATTCAACTCAAGGGAATCAACCACCCTTTGGAAGTGGCCGCTCCCGGGCCAATCAATTTACCGTGCAGAGCACAATATCCTATTGTTAGCTTGCGCACAGTTCTGTGGAATTATGGAGAAGGTGAAGGAGCCACCTCACATACAACTGCTACAGTGTCGAAGGAAAATCCATTGTATCTTCCCCACCGGATGATGAAGCCTACCATCAAATCAAAGGGGAAAATACCCATGGAGAAGATTGAAAAATTCCTCCGCGCTGTGGGTCATAATGAAGCTACGGTGGTTTTACTCTTGAAAGAAGCTCCACAACAAATATCAATTCTGGATTTGGTCCTAACTTTCGAAAATCACCGGAAGGTCTTGTTAAAGGTTTTAGAAGAAGCCTATCTCCCGACATCAGTGGATACGAAAAAGTTTCAACATCTGGTTGATCACATTTTCAACAACAATGTGATATCCTTCACTGATGATGGCATACCGCCCGAAGGGACCGGTCATTGCAAGCCATTGCACATTGTGGTCATGTCCTCCGGATATATGGTAGCTGGAGTCTTAATAGATGGAGGTTCCTCGCTGAATATCTGCCCATACGCTACCTTGGTGAAGATGAATATCAATCTCAACCGAATTCGGAGTAGCCATACTATCATCAAAGCTTTTGATGGAGCTCGACGAAATTCGGTCGGAGAAATTGAGCTGCCAATCGAAATTGGTCCTCACACATTCTGTATATCTTTCCATGTGCTCAAGATAGATTCGAGATACAACCTGCTCTTGGGACGACCATGGATTCACATGGCTGGGGCAGTCCCCTCCACCCTTCATCAACAATTGAAATACATTATCAACAATAGCCTGGTCACGGTCAACGCTGAACCAGAGTGTCCTCAACACGGGGACATGCCGTTCATCAATGCCAATGCAGACGTTGAACCAGTCAGTTTTCATGCTTTGGAAATAAGTTACACCCAATACCATGCTATTGGAGCGCCATTACCCGAACCCAAGATTTCTGCCGAAGTAATGTCGGCTACTCAAGAAATGATGTCGTTGGGTCATAAACCGGGACAAGGGTTGGGTAAAGATTGCCATGGTATCAAATATCTAATTCGATTAACCAAGCAAACTGGAACAGCTGGGCTAGGATATTCTGCCAATTCTAGTCACAAGAATCCTCATAAGCATCATCAGATTCCTTCAGCTTCAACCATGCGGCGTTTATCTTAGCCTTCGAGCTCTGAGTCCGCACAACCTCCCGTAAAGGTGCCAGCCAATGTAATGGCTATGTTATGTCCCAAGCCGGTACCGGTGAAGGAGAAAGAAGTCTTTGTTCCAAATCCTGCAGTGGAAGAAGAGGAACGAAGAATCAAGCAAGACGTCATACGGATGATGTCCGATATACGCATAATCGTTCATGATGAACATACCAACAGATGCACCTGAGGCGATGATTGCCCGGACGTAATGGCCATCATTCGGGGACGGGGAGGATGATGACAATCCCTCCATCGCTGCGGTCCACCGGACTTTGTTCTTGCCAATTGGAGCAGCATTCCTTGCATTGGTCGTCGAGGTAAAAGCGTGGTGAAACTCTTTACGCCTGTAGATATAATAAGCGCTTTTTTTTACATGCAAGTATTAGCGGTTTATTTTGCAAATACATGTTAACACTTGTGTATGATCAACACATTTCATATATACTAAGTGAAAGCATATTTTGTTTGGGACTACGAATTTAGATGTGCACTGTACTTGATGATACGATTGCCTCTTTCTCCACAAGGATTGTACCTTTGATGTAGAGATGAATTGACCTTGATGGATATCTTGGGATGACATTGAGGTTGTAAGGCCCCGAATTTTATGAAATAAAAGTATTCAATTTTTCTTATAATTACTATTCAAGAAATGGTTAAATTGATAAAAGTTAAAGTTAAGGGTGATATATATAATTTTTTGAAATAAAAGTGGTTATAAAATATTCATTATTATTAGGGAATATTCGTTTTAGTCGTGGAATATTCTTTCACGTCGGGGAATATTAAATGTACTGACACATGTGACCATTTATGGGCCCCATAACAAAATAAGCTGTCGGGTGAAGAAAATGACAAAAGGGAGTTTTATAAATAACAACGTAATTATTACAGATTAACAACATTGGAATACCCGGTGGGTAAAGTAAAATGTCTGGCGTTGTTGCACGATGAGACACCAGATTTATAACGGTATTTTTGAATTATTGACTCTTACGTAAGAAGGCACTACTTAATAATTGTTACTGATAATTCTTATTCAATATTTTATTTTATTGATTCAATAATTCTTTGCGTTGATATTTTATATTACTATTGTTTTAATAATTGTCACTACTACAAAGTATTTTCTATTATCGAAGCAATAATTCATATTATCTAAATAATATTATTAGAAAACATTATTGGCAATGTCTAGAAAGTGCTCATAAGGAGAGGTTTGGTCACCTAATTGGCGCCAGTAGGAGAAATCTTTATTGGAAAGCCCCCTTTCACAGGAGGCCGCTTGGTTGTCATTATTGTGATTACGTAATATTATTTGTGAATAATTAATTATTGATTAATATGATAAGGAAAATATTCATTTTATGTGGATATAGATGGAGAAAATTTTTAAAGTGACAATTGTTGAAAATTAATATTTTGTCTTTTTACGATAAAATAATTCATTTAAATATATTATTATATTTTAATAATATAATAATGGTGATATTTTTATAATGAATGTGGAATATATGAGTATATGAGGAGGAAGAATATTTTTGTTACAATAAATGTTTAAAACATGTTAAACATGTAAATTGGACCCCATTTCTTGGTTGAAATTTGATTATAGATCGTAAAATCGTCCAGTTTGTGGATTTGGTCAATTTACATTTGGAATTTGGAAAAACTTTCTTACGCAAAGTTATAGAGAATTGAATTTCCTATAAAAATTCGCAAGATTCAATTTTCCGATAAAAGGGCAATTTATTATGAATTATTGAAGTTCAAGCTCAAAATAATTATTTTTCAAAAGTTTTAAATTTGTTTTAAAAGAAAACGCGTTTTTAACGGTAGGTAGGTGTGCCCACTAGCATGGAAAAAGATTTGAGATTAAATTGTCCAAGGTGTGCGTGAAGATATATATATATATATATATATATTAATATTTTAATAAATTTTCTACTTTTGGTGTTCTAAGCATTTTCTATAAATAGGGTGCTTAGGTTAGAATTGAAATATACACCTTTGGCGAAGTTTTTCTCTCTATATTATCGAGCGTATTCTTGTGAGTATTTTGAGTATACTTTGAGTATTGCTATACGGTGCAAGTTCAAGTCATAGCCTATATTCGGTGTTTCAACTAGAAGTACTGTCTTTCGAGGTAAGGGATAGTAAGGGATTTTAAGGGTTATTATGTTTTTTAGTTTTGAAATTTTTTCGGACATTCAAAAATTCTGGAAAAATTTGAAATGATATTTTGACGAGTTTTGTAGATTGTGTCCAAAAATGGCGATTTTTGGATGTATAGATTAGGAGTTATGGATTTTATGAGAAAAGACTATTTTAAAAGTAACCGCTTATAACTCCTTGTGATTAACTCCAAAATTGATGAACTTTTTATTGGGAGTACATCTATATAATATCAGTATACCGTGTAAATTTCAGAATTTTTGGATAAAAGTATAATTTATGATAAATGTTTAAATATTATGGTGGTTTTGGCCATATGAAAAATAGTAAATGAATTTTAAAAATTCGAGAAAATATATATATTCAATATGGGACTATATTTTCTAAATCTCGGAAAATAAATATTTTTGGAACTGATTTGGTATTTTTCATGAAAATATTCTAGTTATGAGTAAATGAATTAAATATGTTATGTGAAGTAAGAAAATTGAAAAATATGATTTTATGGCTTGAGAATCATATATGAGGTATATGCAGATTTTTGATGAGGGTTTTGGTTATTGGTGATGAAATCTTATGAGTTTGGCATTTTATGATGATTAAATGCATTAATTAGTAAAGTGTAAACAATTTAATTAAATTGTTTATAAGTTTTAGAAATTATTAAATATTGTTGTAATATTAAGAATATTAAGATTTTGATATTATTAAGTGATTTTATAACATTTGGATTAAGGTGTTATAAATATTGATATGGATTTTATTATGAAACTTTATCTTTTTCGTTATCGAGAGTTCTTATACGCATTATCACGAGACTTATGTAGGAATACGAAGTCTTATTCACGACAAATTGGTTTCTTCTCGACCAAATTATCGTTGATTTATGAATCTTACTCTTGAAATTAAAACCATATTTTGATTATATTATTTTTATATAACATTCTTATAACCCTAATGATGATATTTCTCTTTGACTTGAGTGTAAAGATGGGTAGATTATTGGTATGATCGTGACTATAGGTTCTCTTTGGCGATGGTGCAAAAGTTGAATTGTTGACTAGTATGATCATGACCATTGAATTTACAATTGAATATTTTTTAGCTTAAGTGCAAAGGTGAATTGATCAACATGGTTATAATTATGGTTATATAACCACGAAATGATTATGTATTTCTTTGATATATGAATATCTTTGGCTCGTGTGCAAAAGATGACTTGTTGATGAATATCTTAGCTTTGTAGTGCAAAGATGAGTTATTGATAAATATCTTTTGCTCGTAATGCAAAGATGACTATTGTTGAATATCTTTGCTTTGTGTAGTGCAAAGATGAATTATTGATGAATATCTTTGGCTCGTAATGCAAAGATGACTGTTGTTGAATATCTTTGCTTTGTAGTGTAAAGATGAGCTGTTGATGAATATCTTTGGCCCGTGGTGAAAAGATGAATTTATTTGTATAATTATGAACAAGAAGCGTGATTTGGTATAACCATGATATTTGATGTTTCGAGGTAAAAGGCGGTGATGAAAATTATCTTCGTCCGGATGAGAAGAGAATTTAGAATCACAATTATGATTATGAGTTATTCATATGATTGTGGAAAGGAACTGTTGATTGATGTTACTGAGGATAAAACATTGTTGGTGGACTTTTAACGTGGAGAAGACAATAGACCTTATAGTCTATTTGACTCTTTTAATGGATTGCTCGTTCATTTGCAACTATGGTTGAAAAGTTTTATCATCTACCATATGTTCTAAATCTCTGATTTATTACTGATGAAGACTATTGATAATTTATTTATCTTTAGTCATAATATTCTTTACTAAGCTAGTTGTGCTCACCCTTTTGTTTCTCAATTCCTTTCGGGTAATAAAAGTGTGTATTTGGGTCGGACGGGGATAAGCGAAGGAATAGAATGGTGGTCTATAAATGTTGAGGTGAGGTGAATTTAACTTGGAAGGTGTTTTGCCACTATCATACAAGATGTCTAATGACATACAACCTCGTGTCATCATAAAACATGGTTGTGCTCATCCACTTGCCGAGTATATTTACAAGCACTACCTATATAATCTTGGTGTTTGTTTGGAGTATAATACCCAATTAGAGGCAAGTGGAGATAATGATATGTCAAGAGAAGACTCACCATTGGGAAGAATATGATAGTAATCTTCTCTTTTTTCTTTGGGGTCTAATAGGTTGACGAGGATAATTACGTGGCCATATGATATCTACCATAACCTAAAAACATGGCCTCCCGTATACGAAGGTTTCCTTGAGCACTTCCCAAAGATTCTAATTTCTAAAAGCAGGTTTTGACTATACCTTTATGTAAGGTGTCATTGTGACGATGCTTCTGATTGGTATATATTTGTATCAAACTCATAACATATGTTGTTGTTGTTTTACACACGACAATTGTTGTAATAAAGTTGTAGTTGTTTTCCGTACCATATATTTGGCGACTCGAGAATGGGTTGGATGGAATGGACCTATTTTGGGGTAATTCTGAGGTGCCTCTCGAAATTCAAGAATGGGTCAAAGACAAACCTAAACCCAACCTTGATCAAACCACTTCTTTCGATCTCGGAACCTTAGAAAGCCCTAAGTTAATCCAGTTGGTTCGGACCTTACCCCAAACCAGCGGAATGACATGGTTACGCTTATTAACCCGGTTCGAGGATGTGTTTGCATGGTCTCATGAAGACATGGTGGATTTGTCCCTTGACATTGTCCTTCATCGCCTTCTTATTAAAGAGGGATTTAAGCCGGTCGAAACAAAAGCTCAAAGCGATTGAAACACGAGTGGAGTTTAAATGTGAAAGAAGAAATTGTGAAACAATTTTAAGTGGCATCATCATGGTGTCTACATATCCACGAGTGGATATCCAACATCATGCCCATACCTAAACACGGAGGGAAGGTGCGAGTTTGCGTGGATTCTTTGGGACTTGAACAAAGCTTGCTTAAATATAGCTTTCCCGCCATTTATCCACATTCTCATTGACAACAATCTTTGCCTTAATCGACATGTACTCCTTTGCTGATTACTTTGCGGGATATCATCAGATCATGGTTACTGAGGAAGATTGTGAGAAAGCTGCTTTCATCACACCTTGGGGAACCTTTTGCTATAGACGGTTGTCATTCGGCCTCATCAATGCCGGAGCCACCTATCAACGAGCTATGATGGCTCTTTTCCACGACTTAATGCACAAAGAGATCGAGATCTACGTGGATGACATCATTGTCAAATCCGGAAGGAGGATGACCATATAGACCATCTCAAGAAGCTATTCAACAGGTTGCGTAAGTACAACTTGAAGTTGAATCCAGCCAAGTGCGCCTTTGGCGTTAAATTGGGCAAGTTGCTAGGATTTCTAGTCAGCCACAAAGGGATTGAGCTGGATCCTGCCAAAATCCAAGCCATCACGGAAATGCCTATTCCTCAGACAGAGAAGGAAATACGGGGATTTTTGGGAAGAATCAACTTCATTAGCAAGTTTATCTTCCAACTCACAGCAACCTGTGAGCCAATCTTCAAGCTATTAAGGAAGAACTCCTCTATGAAATGGAATGAGGAGTGTCAAAAGGCCTTCCTCACAATCAAGAAACAGCTAGTCAAAGCTCTCGTCTTGGTACCACCCAAGGATGATGTTCCCCTGTTTATGTACCTGTCCATAAATGACAATGTCGTGGGCTGCATGCTGGGACAGAAGGATGATAGAGGCCAAGAATGAGCTATCTATTACCTCAGTAAAAGGTTCAGCAGTAGTGAACACAAGTACACTCTGATCGAAAAGACGTGTTGTGCTTTAGAATGGGCTTCCATGAGGTTACATCATTACCTCCATGGTCACAAAACCCATCTCATATCCCACGTGGATCCTCTCAAGTACGTGTTCAACAAACCTATGTTAAATTGCCGGCTGTCCAGATGGCAGTTGATCCTACAGCAATTTGACATCGTATATGTAACTCAAAAGTCCATCAAAGGTCAAGGAATCGCAGATCAAGCTGCCGCCGCACCTTCTTGTGGGATTTCAAACCCTGGAAACATATTTCCACGATGAAGGAGTAATGACAAATGCAAAGAACACCATCGATGCGATCTGAGCTAATCATGGAAGATGTATTTTGATGGAGCCATTAATATGGAAGGTTACGGAGCTGGAGCAGTTCTAGTATGCAGTACGGGGAGAAGGTATCCGTTCTTTATCAAAATTCTGATTTAGCGGCACCAATAATACGTACCGAGTATGAAGGCGTCTCATGGGGCTAAAGCGCGCCGATTCAATGGGCATCGACGATTAAGCGTCCTTGGAGATTCAGAGTTGGTGATCAGACAATCCACGAAATCTATCAAACTAAGGAACTACACTTGCTGCCTTACCATCGGCAGGTTTTGAAGATGGCTTTAGAGTTCGAAGAGATCTCATTTCTACACATTCCTCGTAATAGGAATGACTTTGCGGACGCATTAACAACTTTGGCCCCTTTAATTCGCATATCAGACAAGGAACATTTGCCAAGCGTCACAATTTCCCTGCACAAGGCCCCAGCCTATGGGAATTACGTTGAAGAAGTATCGGATGAGCTACCTCCCATCCAACATCCTTGGTATCGACATATCAAGGAATATCTGCGAGATGGATCTACACACGTGGCGAGCCCGACCGAGAAAAGCGGATCCATCGACTTCTTATGAAATTCTACGAGTGGAGATCGCTCTCTACAAAAGAGATGCGGGACTAGGTCTCCTCGGATGTTTAGACAAATATCAAGCCCAAAGGCTTATGGATGAAATCCATGGTGGAGTCTGTGGCCCCAGCATGAGTGGCCCCCTCCTTGTCGAAAGTCCTCGGGGCCGGGACATTCTTGGCAATCTCTCAAAGTCGATTGCAATGACCACGTCGAGGAGATGCTATCGATGCTTGATTCATGGGAATGCTATACCGCGCCTCCACGGGAACTCCTGATATGAGTTCACCTTGGCCCTTTTCAATGTGGGGAATGGGCGTTATCGGGCCCATTGAGCCTAAAGCCAGTAATGGTCATCGATTTATCTTCACCATGATCGACTACTTCACCAAGTGGGTAGAAGCAGCCTCCTTCCTCAAGATTACTAAAGAAGTCATCATTGCTTTCATCAGAAACAATGTCATTTGTCGATATGGACAACCAAAGGTGATTGTGTCAGACAATGCTAAGAACCTCAACAACAGAATGATGGAGGAATTATGCAGTAAATTCCACATCAAACATCTTAACTCTGTCATCTATCGTTCGAAGATGAACGGTGTTGTTGAAGCGGCTAACAAAAACATCATGAAGATTATGCAAAAGATGTCTGACAACCACAAAGATTGGCCTGACCTATTGCCTCTGACTCTGTTAGCCTACAGAACCTCAATGCGTACATCCACTGGGGCAACCCCCTACGCTTTAACCTATGGGATGGAAGCAGTGCTCCACGTAGAAGTTAAAATAGAATCCCTCAGAGTGTTGATAAACGCTCAGCTGGATGAAGACCAATGGGTACAAGACAGGTATCACCAATTGTCTCTAATAGACGAAAGGCGAACCGCGACTATCTTCCATGGTCAGTTATATCAGCAAAGGATTGCCAGATCCTACAACAAAAAAGTCCGGTTACGGCAGTTTAAACAACATGACTTGGTTTTGAAGAAGATTATTGACAACCAAGATCAAAGCTAAAGGAAAATTCGCTCCTAAGCGGGAAGGCCCGTTTATTCAAGGAAGAAGTATTGGAGGCGCTCTCAGATTGCAAGAAATGGACGGCGATGAATTTCCACAACTCATCAACTCGGACGCCATGAAACGGTACTATGTCTGAAGAAATTCGTAAACACCTAGGTGTCGGACCATCGGATCACCAGCCATTCTAGTTCTTTAACCCTTTACCACATACAAATTTTCCACACTTTGCCCCTCATGGAAACATAATTTTCAAAGCCGGTGACTGGCTTTCTCCTTTGCGTTCCTACAACTTAGGTCATCCCACCCGGATTGAACCTCTTGCGTTACATGATTTGGCTACCCATACACCGGATCAAACTTCTCATACTTGCAGTTTATCCTCAACCTAAGATTAAACTTTCTCCTCCCCGCACTCGACTGCTTGCATGGGATTACGCTTTTCTGCATACGAAGTAACTACGTCGACGATCTCCTCTTCAATAGGAGTACATAGGCAACCATTTCATATGGCGATTCATAATAAAGCAAAAACAACAAAAACATTTGTACCATCTTCCCTCACAAAACAACAAAAAACATTCCTACACCATTTGACCCATATACAACGTTGAACCTCGTACACGAGTTTGAACTACGCAGAACTGATCTCCTCTTGATAGAATACGTAGGCAACCATTCATAGTGAGGTCACCCCCTACCAAAACACAAACCCTTGTCAGTTGGTGTGACGCCCCCAAAAATAGGTATACATCACCCATCTTGGGTAGTCGGATACATGGTACGTAATTTAAATACAACTTACTAATATAAGCATGGTGTACAATACGACATAAAAGCGTGAGTTTGAATACAATATTGTCTACTAGAGATTATATAAACTTAAAAGGAGTCCTCATTACAATTATTATCACACTATTTCACAGAATAGTGAGGACTACTAATCTTATCCTCCGGACCATTACTCCGGTTCCCAGACTCGTCCCGGCTATATTCTCATTTCACGAAGAAACGGTGAAAGAAAGGGTGAGCTCAACTAGCTCGAGAAGAAATATTATGACTAAGATAATGCAGAATAAATTATCATTAGCCTCAATGATGTTAAAGCGATAAAATATAATGAACATTAAGTTTAACTACAACGGAACCAAAGAATCCATTAAAAGAGTCAAGTAGAAAATAAAATCTACTATCTTTTATGATTTAAAAGGTTTTTCATCATCTTTGTTATATTTGAGACTCAAACTTTAATAAATATTCCACATCATCGAATCACCCCCGCACTACTGGCCGAGGATATTCTTTAGTATCGCGACCACAATTATTCATGCACTACGGGCCAAGAATATTTGTGTATTCATTAATGGTCATGATCATGCCAACAAGCGTCCATCAATGCATTCACGGGCCCCTTTGAGGATTTTTACCACGTCATTTGTAACATTACGGTCATGATTACATAAGAATAGTCTCTCGGTCATAATCATACCAAGTCCATCTATGCACTACTACAGCCCTGAGATGACTTTCAACATAATATAAACATGAGGATGATGACAATGATATTCAATAAAACAAGTTCAAGAATTAATTTATCTAGGAACCAATAACATCCAAAGCTGTCGACATGATCTTTGCTTTGTAGAGTAAAATTCAAGAATCTTGAGAAGAATATTTCCATGAAAGGATCTTTGGATGAAGCGCAAATATCAAGGATATTCCACTAATTTCATGGAGTATAGAAGTCAAAGTTTTAACCATTTGGGTATAATAAAGAATGGAATAACAAAAGAAATCACCATGCATGCGATAGGCGACAAAATGATTATTCCAACAGAATAATAAATAACGGAACCCGGTCCGGCGTAAAATGCCGTGAATGAGGATATTCCAATGAGAATAATAAAGAATGGAACCAGTCCGGCGTAAAACATATACAGACGAGTGTGGCGCCCCCAAAATTAGGTATCGTCACCCATCTTGGGTCGCCACTTACATGGTACATAAAATTCAAATACAACTTACTAATATAAGCGTAGGTATGCAATCGACATAAAGCGTGAGTTTGAATACAAATTTTGTCTACTAGATATTATACAAACTCAAAAGGAGTCCTCATTCTGACTATTATCACACTATTTCACGAGAATAGTGAGGACTACTAATGCTATCCTACGGACCATTACTTACGTTCCCAGGCTCGTCCCGGCTATGTTCTCATTTCTAAAGAAACGGTGAAAGAAAAGGTGAGCTCAACTAACTAGAGAAGAAATATTATGACTAAGATAATGCGAATAAATTATCATTAGCCTTCAACGATGTTAAGCGATAAAATACAATAGACAACCCGGTTTAAGCTGCGGCGGAATAAGCAACCCATTAAAAGAGTCAAGTAGAGAATAAAGTCTACTATCTTTTAGGTTTTAAAAGGTTTTCATCAATTTTTATCGTTGAGACTCAAACAATAAATAAACCACCACATCTAATCATCCCCAGCTTACCACGGTCGAGGATTTTCATCAAATTATCAATGGTCATGACTATACCGAATCACCCCGATCATAATCATACCAAAAACTATCCATCATTTGCATTCTGAGCCATCGAGGACTTTTGTCACATCATTTATATCAAGTCGTGATTATCAAGAATGATCCCTGGTCATAATCATACTAAGTTCATCTATGCACGTAAGCAAAGATAACATAATATAACATGAGGATGATGACAATGACATAATAATTCAATAAAACAAGTTCAAGAATTATTTAATCCATGAATTATTAACGTCAAATTATCAACATGATATTGTTTACGTAGAGTAAAATTCAAGAATGATCGGAAGAATATTTCCATGAAAGATCTTTGGATGAAGCGCAAATATCAAGGATATTCTACTAATTTCATGGAGTATAGAAGTCAAAGTTTTAACCATTTGGGTATAATAAAGAATGGAATAACAAAAGAAATCACCGTGCATGCGGTATTGCCGCGACAGGCGGAGTTATTCAATAGAATAATAATAACGGAACCGGTCGGGTGAAATTCACTGCAAGCGAGGATGATCCAGCAGAATAATAAATCTTTGAATAATAAATAATGGAACCGAGTCAGGTGTAAAACACACGAGACAGGATATTCAACGAGAATAATAAATGCGGAATAATAAACAATGGAACCGGTTAGGTGTAAAACACACGAGACAGGATATTCCAACGAGAATAATAAAGAATGGAATAATGAAGAAGAAGATCACCAAGTATAGGGGATTAAGCGTATCTGAGTTATTCAATGAGAATAAATAAGAATGGAATAACATAATGATTTCACCAAATATATGGTATCTTGCATATACTGAGTTATGTATAGGGTATACCACTTTTCTGAGTTATTCAACGAATAATAATGAATAGAATAATGAAGTTCTCTTCATGAATAAGAAAGAATAACACCCTTCAGATAGTACAACAAATAATACCCCTACTAGTAAAAAAAGAATGAATATAGAAGTAGTGAAGTAGCGAGAATACTCTTCTTCTTTCTATTTTTCTCTCTATAGCTTCTCTCTATAATTTCTCTCTACAGAGTTTCAATGAATTCGTAAGAAAATAATGAAGGAATGAGCTTTATTTATAGGAAAATGGAATGCATAGTAACTAATCCATGAGCGGTCCAGATTGATTTACTTTAATCGGCGGTCCATATTTAAAGAAAAATCTTTTAAATAAAATATAATATATTCTATTTATATAAAAACATTTTACTATGCAAACATTTATGCAACACTATGCAAAACACTATGCAAAACACTATGCAACACTATGCATAATAAAATATAATATATTCTATTTATAGAATAACTTTAATAAAGTATTACATTTTATATAAAAGATGTTTATGTTTTATTACGTTAATAATACTGAATAAAACAAAAGCGTCATTATCATTATAATAATTCATATTATTAATCGTGATAATGGAATCAAATGAGTGACTTCTCACATAAGCATCGATAATCAATCTGGTATCTTTCTTATGCGATCACTGCGTATTCTTGTACTTTTACTACCGAGTAGTTCAGCGATGTATCAACGGTAAAACTTTAAATCGTTATTTTAATAAAATATTTTTTGTCGTTTTCTCAATCAAACAATAATTACATTATGGGGTCCACCAATGATTGAGTCGTTATACGAATATTCCCCTGCTAAACCAAGAATATTCCCACGACCAATCGAATATAATATAACCACTTGCATACTTTTGCAAAATTTATAAATACTACCCACAACTATAATATTATCTCAAATTCACACCATAATATTAAAAATTATTTAAACAAAATTTAAATCTTTATTGATAAAATGAGGGTCTCACAATCTCCCCTCTTATGGAATTTCACCCTCGAAATTAGAAGTGCATTACGGTATGATAAAGAGGTGAGGATACCTTGAATACCTTTATCGTTGAAAACATTAAATTCATTTTTGCAATCCTACCAAAGATATTCATTAACAATTCATCTTTGCACTCACTGGCCAAAGATATACAAATCAGTAAAACCAATAATCTTTGAGACTCGACAATAGTATCACAACCATGAATTATCCATGCACCTTCTTGGCTAAGGATATTCGTGTTTTCAATTATGGTCATGATTATACCGAATAATCCGTGGTCATAATCATACCGAAAGTCTATCAATGCACTACTGACCAAAGATGACTTTTACCACATCCATGAATTAATATTTCATTCTTTGAGACTCATAATTAATCAATAATTAATCCATATCATCGAATCATCCGACACGAATTATCCACTGACTACTGACCAAAGATAAGGATATTCATTAGTATCACGACCACGAATTATCCATGCACTACTGACCAAAGATAATCGTGTATTCATTAGTATCACGACCACAAATTATCCATGCACTACGGCGAAGATAATCGTGTATTCATTAGTATCACGACCACAAATTATCCATGCACTACTACCAAAGATAATCGTGTATTCATTAGTATCACGACCACAAATTATCCATGTACACTACGACCAAAGATAATTGTGTATTCATTAGTATCACGACCACAAATTATCCATGCACTACGGCCAAAGATAATTGTGTATTCATTAGTATTACGACCACAAATTATCCATGCACTACTACCAAAGATAATTGTGTATTCATTAGTATCACGACCGAAATTATCCATGCACTATGGCCATAAAGATAATTGTGTATTCATTAGTATCACGACCACAAATTATCCATGCACTATGGCCAAAGATAATTGTGTATTCATTAGTATCACGACCACAATTATCCATGCACTACGACCAAAGATAATTGTGTATTCAATTACTGGTTATGATTATCTTAGAAACAATCACTGGTCATAATCATACCAAGTCCATCTATGCTTATTTCTGAGCCACGAGATGACTTTCAACATAATATAAGCATGAGGATAATGATATAAAGAATCAATCAAATGAGATAAAGGATAAATATTAAACCTTTTATAATATAATTTATCCGAGATTCAAGAATATCCCCATGTTTTCAATCACTTAATAATCTCATAACCTAACATCATTAATATTATAACAATATTTAAATCACTTCTTAAATTTATAAACAATTTATCTCAATTGTTTACGCTTTACCATATAATGCATTTAATCATTCAAAAATGCCATACTCATAAGATATCATCACCAATTATCAAATCCCTCATCAAAAAATATGCATATACTCTATATAGGATTCTTTAGCCATAAAATCCTATTTTCAACTTTGTTACTTCACATAACATATTTAACTCATATGTTCGTAACTAAACTATTTTCATGAAAATACCAAATCAGTCCCAAAAATATTTCTTTTCTGGGATTTAGCATAATATAATCCCATAATGAAAATATATTTTTCCCGGAATTTTTAAAATTCATTTACTATTTTTCAAAAATCAATTTCCACTTAATTCCTTAAGAAATTAGCTACCTCAAGTTTAACTCCAAAAATTCCCAAATCTTGGCAGGACCTTACACATGTTAACGTGAGCTTCTAGTTTAAATTTCATGGTCATCGGAGTTATAGAACTCGGTTATAGCATTTTTGTCGGAAAAACCTAAATATTAAAATAGTCATAACTTGCTCATTTTAAGTCGAGAATGAGCTCATTTTTGGACAGGAGGTACTTTATACCATATACTTTCATGTCCCAAAACCCAGAATTTTTCTCATAATTTAAGTGGCCGAAACAGTCCCTTAAAGTTTCTGGGCAGTAGCATTTTCGAAATTTACAGCTTTGGCCTCCTTTGCTAAAATCAGTCCACACAAAAATCCACAACACCTTTTCCAGTAATTCCACTTGGATTAGTTAGGTAACTCGTAGATCTAACTCTAGGACTTGACCACATTCAAAAATTCAAAATATAATAAGAGATATGGTCAATTGAATTTTTATGTTACGTTTTTCACCAAAATCGATTTTCAACTCTTTGTGATTTCTAAGAAACTTTCATGTTTTCACATACTAACCAACATAACTCATCATAAAACTTACTAATACTTCATATACCCATGATTTTCATTATTCCAATGCTTTTATTATGACTTTCATCATAAACCACGTAAACTGTTCATTTTAGTTGAAGAAATATTTGAGGGTTTAAGAAATGGGTTTTTGTCTTTGGGGTCAATACAAAATTCGATTTCACGCTCTAGGGTAGGCTAGAAATCTTCAAGAATCGTCAAGAAATTTATTAATGATAGAAATATCATTCAAAGCGCTACTCTTATCCAAGACTTGGATAATACGTTACATTGATACCAAGCTGTGACTTCTATCCCTTAACCTAGATAGCACCTCACAATGATACCTATAAACTTGCCATCTTCATTCACGATGTCGCCTACGAGAAAGTCCGCCGATTGCATTCCACACAAGGAAGTCAACAACGAAAGGTTTGGAGCTCTTTACTTATGGCTTGATATTACAATGATTAGCTTTAGGGTTTGGTTACTTTGAATTAAGTATAATGAGGTTGTTATAAATATAAAAGCTAACAACCTTACGAAAAGAATAATAAGTAGTTAATCAATCGTTTTCAAAAATTACCTCAAAGGCAAGTATTTTCAAAGAGATAAGATCGACAGTAGCGTGAAAGTGTTTATTTGAAACAACAAGATTAATAAAGCGATGGAGGTAATGAAGGTTTCTCCCAACGAAGTTTCAATAGATAAATCAAAGTCTAATTTCTCCGAGTCAAATTTAAGCGTTGAGCATAAGCAGAGAGATAAAAGAATGGGTAGAGAACAGGTATCTAATAAGGTATAGACTTATGCAGAATTTATAATTAACTAACGTGCTAACCGTTCGGGTTACCCACTTTTGAGAAGAAGTCGAAAAAACGCTCTTCCTGAAACCATGAGACTTTGTTTTGTCAGTATCGCCTTTGGTGCCACTATCCCGGCTGGACTTGACTTCACTATACGACAAAATCGAGCTAAATGACCTCTCTTCTTGAAATTTCCACTTCTATTATCTTTGCCATGATTACCACCGAAGTGGTTACCATTCTTAGCATGATAATTTCCCCGATGGTTATCATTGTTACGATAGTCGTTACCACCAAAAGTATGATAATTATCGTGTTGTTGGTCGTTACCTTTTGTTTGAAATTTGAATCAACACTCTCATGTGCTTCATTGCTTATTTTCAACATTCTCGGATGCCATTTTCAAACACCGCCATAAAATAAGGGTTAATTGACATGCAACATATTATCACTATATACTACGTGACCAATCAAATACCAAATAAACTTAGGTAGGTCATACTTAGCGAAGGAATTCCCCGTCCTCCCTCCTAGTTCTTATCTCAAGCATCTTAGCGGGGATCATATCCTAAGCTCGATACCAACTGTGGCGCCCCAAAATTAGGTATCGTCACCCATCTTGGGTCGCCACTTACATGGTACATAAATTCAAATACAACTTACTAATATAAGCTGTCGTGTACAATCGATATAAGCGTGAGTTTGAATACAAATTTTGTCTACTAGATATTATACAAACTCAAAAGGAGTCCTCATTACTGACTATTATCACACTATTTCACGCGAGAATAGTGAGGACTACTAATGCTATCCTGCGGACCATTACTTACGTTCCCAGACTCGTCCCATTTATGTTCTTCATTTCTCAAGAAGAAACGGTGAAAGAAAAGGTGAGCTCAACTAGCCCGAAGAAAATATTATGACTAAGATAATGCGAGAATAAATTATCATTAGCCTTCAACGATGTTAAAGCGATAAAATACAATAGACAACGGTTTAACTGCGTGGAATAAGCAACCCATTAAAAGTCAAGTAGAGAATAAAGTCTACTATCTTTTAGGTTTTAAAAGGTTTTCATCAATTTTTATCATTTGAGACTCGACAATAAATAAACCACCACATCTAATCATCCCATGTACCGCGTCGAGGATTTTCATCAAATTATCAATGCATGACTATACTAAGAATCACCCATGATCATAATCATACCAAAAACTATCCATCATTTTGCATTACAGACCCTTTGAGGACTTTTGTCACATCATTTATATCAAGTCGTGATTATCTTAGAATGATCCACGGTCATAATCATACTAAGTTCATCTATGCGTAAAGCGAAGATAACATAATATAACATGAGGATGATGACAATGACATAATAATTCAATAAAACAAGTTCAAGAATTATTTAATCCATGAATTATTAACGTCCAAATTATCAACATGATCTTTGTTTCGTAGAGTAAAATTCAAGAATGATCGGAAGAATATTTCCATGAAAAGATCTTTGGATGAAAGCGCAAATATCAAGGATATTCTACTAATTTCATGGAGTATAGAAGTCAAAGTTTTAACCAACTGGGTATAATAAAGAATGGAATAACAAAAGAAATCACCGTGCATGCGGTACTTCGCATGACGGAGTTATTCAATAGAATAATAATAACGGAACCGGTCGGTGAAATTCACGCAAACGAGGATGATCAATCCAAGAATAATAAATCTTTGAATAATAAATAATGGAACCGGTCCAGGTGTAAAACATGCGAGGATATTCCAACGAGAATAATAAATGCGGAATAATAAACAATGGAACCGGTGGGTGTAAAACACACAGACGAGGATATTCCAATGAGAATAATAAAGAATGGAATACGAAGAAGAAGAAGATCACCAAGTATAGGGGATTCAGCGTATCTGAGTTATTCCAACAGAATAAATAAGAATGGAATAACATAAGGATTTTACCAAGTATATGGTATCTGCATATATACTGAGGTTATGTATAGGGTATACCACTTTTACGGAGTTATTCAACAGAATAATAATGAATAGAATAATGAAGTTCTCTTCATGAATAAGAAAGAATAACACCCCTTACAGGTATAACAAATAATACCCCTTACTAGTAAAAAAGAACCGAATATAGAAGTAGTGAAGTAGCAGAATACTCTTCTTCTTTCTATATTTTCTCTATAGCTTCTCTCTATAATTTCTCTCTAGAGTTTGATGAATTAAGTAAGAAAATAATGAAGGAATGAGCTTTATTTATAGGAAAATGGAATGCATAGTAACTAATCCATGAGCGGTCAGATTGATTTACTTTAATCGACGGTCCATATTTAAAAAAAAATCTTTTAAATAAAATATAATATATTCTATTTATATAAAAATATTTTACTATGCAAACCTTATATGCAATACTATGCAAAACACTATGCAAAACACTATGCAACACTATCGTAATAAAATATAATATATTCTATTTATAGAATAACTTTAATAAAGTATTACATTTTATATAAAAGATGTTTACATTTTATTACGTTAATAATCTGAATAAAACAAAAGCGTCATTATCATTATAATAATTCATATTATTAATCGACAATAATGGAATCAAAGCGAGTGACTTCTCACATAAGCATCGATAATCAATCTGGTATGCTCTTATGCGATCACACGTATTCTTTGTACTTTTACTACCAAGAGTAGTTCAAGCAATATCAACGGTAAAACTTTCGTCGTTATTTTAATAAAATATTTTTGTCGTTTTCTCAATCAAGGCCAATAATTACATTGTGGGGTCCACCAATGATTGAGTCGTTATACGAATATTCCCTGCTAAGCAAGAATATTCCACGACCAATCGAATATAATATAACCACTTGCATACTTTGCAAAATTTATAAATACTACACAACTATAATATTATCTCAAATTCACACCATAATATTAAAAATTATTTCGACAAAATTTAAATCTTTATTGATAAAATGCGGGGTCTCACAGACGGGATGTTCCAATAGAATAATAATAAAGCGCGGAACCGGTCGGTGCAAAAACACGAGACAGGATGTTCCAATGGAATAATAGAATAATGTCACCAAGTATAGGGTAAACCACGTATCAAGTTATTCCAGCGAGAATAATATGCGATAGAATAACAACAGATTCTCTTCATGAATAAGAAAGAATAACACCCCTTACTTTTGGTAGGAGATTGAATCTTGTGATAGTGTAGTAACAAAATACTCTTCTTCTTCTCTCTTATACTTTCTCTCTCTATAGCTTGAATGAATTAAGTGAAAATAATGAAGCACTAAGCCTCTATTTATAGAAGATTTCTAGCTTAGCACCGCCATGTGAAAAGGCGAGTGGCAGCGATTGGTGATGTGAAAAGAAAAGTGGTTTGGCGCTTTTGTAATGTGAAGCGACAAGTGGTTCGGCGCTCATAATGTGAAAGCGTAGTGGTTATGTAAATGAAACGGCAAGTGGTTTGGCGTGAAACGGTAAAGGTAATTACTATTGACGAAGGTAATTACTATTCACAAAGGTAATTACTATTATTATTGACGAAGGTAATTACTATTATTGAAGAGACTCTTAGATGATGACATATGGGCCCCCATAAAATAATCAAACTTACCACAAACGTCTCATGCCAGACTCTTTATATACATCGAGGATTGAATAAATATTACCACAAATCATTTTATTTTTAATCACACATATTTAATCTTTCAACAATTATTAATCATTTATAACTTGTCGTCTTAATTATTGATTTAATACTATAACATATTATACAGATGATCTTTGTGACAATAATTGAATCAATAATATAAGAGATATGATGCGGCGAATTATTCTTGTAGCAATAATTGAGCATATTTGAGTGACTTCTAACGTAAGCATCAATAATCAATATCGTGTCTTCTATACAACTACGCCGTATTCTTTGTACTTTTACTACTAAGGGTAGTTCAGCGGTTTTAACGGTCACACCTCTGTAGTTATTTTTATAGAAAGATAATTTTGTCGTTTTCTAACTACGACAATACTTAGTTAATAGGGTCCACCAATGATTGAGTAAATGCGAATATTCCCCGAAAAAAGAATATTCCCCACCAAAGCGAATATTTTATAACAACTTGCTTACTTTGCAAAATTTATAAATATTACCCACAACTATAATATTATATCAAATTTATTCCATAATATTCAAAAATAATATTTATAGAAAATTCATCTTTATTTATAAAAGTTAGGGTCTTTACAACCTCCCCTTCTTATGAAATTTAGCCCTCGAAATTAGGGAATGTACACTGGTATGTCGAAGAGGTAAGGATACCTTGATTTCATTTGATTCTAACTCCCAAGTCATTTCCTCAACATCGTGGTTCCTCCACAAAACTTTGACTTGAGGTATAACCTTGGGCGTAGAATATGTTCCTTCTTATCCAAGATTTGAACATGAACCTATTCATACGTCAAATCTTCCGCTATTTCGTTCTGTTCTAACTCAATAATGTGGTTCGGGTCTTTCACATATTTACGTAACATGGATACGTGAAAAACGTTATGAATATGAGACATACTTGGCGATAAAGTGAGTCTATAGGCCACAGTTCCTACTCGATCGAGGATTAAAAATGGACCGATGAATCGAGGATTGAGTTTCCTCTCTTTCCAAATCTTGTAACTCCTTTCCATGGAGCAACTCTTAACAACACATGATCTCCTATATCGAATTCCACGTTCTTTCGATGAAGATCAACATAACTCTTTTGTCGATTTTGTGAGGTTTTTATCGTTGTCGGATCGTTTGAATCTTTTCCGTAGTCATGCACGTACCAACTCCGGTCCCAACAACGTTGCTTCACCCACCTCATCCCGGCATCTTTGGAGAAGCGACACTTTCTTCCATACTGGCGCTTGAATGGAGCCATGCCGATACTTGCTTGATAAGCTGTTGTTGTAGGAAAACTCCACCGATGGTAAGAACTTGTCCCAACTTCCCTTGAAATCAAGGACCACGAGTTTTAATAGATCTTCAAGAGTTTGAATAGTCCTCTCCCACCGTCCGTCCAAATGCGAGGATGATATGCCGAAGCTAAATCGTAAGTCCGTGCCCATATCTTTTTGTAAACTAACCCAAAATCGTGAAGTGAATCTTGGGTCTCGATCGGAAACTATGGATCTTAGGCATACCATGCGATCTTACAATCTTGTTTATGTACATCTGACGAGCAAGGCGTTCAAGTGTATAAGTTTCTTGTATCGATAAGAAATGAGCGGAACTTGGTCAATCTATCAACAATGACCCAAATCGCATCTATGCCTTGAGAAACCTTAGGGAAGGCCGTAGCTTGAAATCCATGGTAATGTGCTCCCACTTCCATTCTAGAATTTCAAGTGGTTGCGATGGACCTTTTGGTACTTGATGCTCCGCTTTAACTTCGTTGACAAGTTAGACACCTTGAGATAAAGCAGTATTATCTCTCTCTTCGTATTGCTCCACTAAAATGTATGACGAATATCATGATATATTTTGGTACTCCCGGGATGGATTACAAATGGTGTGTGTTGTGCGCCTTCATCATGATATTATACTTTAAATCGGGTCGTTAGGAACACAAAGTGCGGAGTTGACTCGAAGTATTCCTTCTTCATCGATTCTTTCTTGGCATAGCACCTTCTTGCACTTTCTTCCTCATACGCATCGGCTCCCAGTGCAGTAGCAAGCGACTTTAACTTTATCGATTAAAGTCGGTTCTACTCGTATACTCATTTATCATCACATACGTCTCACGGAGTCTTTAACTCTATCTCCATCCTTTGCAAGTCACCAAAATGGGCCTTTGCGTTGACAATATCGCTTTTCGTGCTTGCATATGATCTTCTACTCAATCGTCGGCTACCACGTTCACTTTTCGAGGATGGTATTGGATGGTATGATCATAATCTTTCAGCAGTTCAAGCCAACGTCGTTGTCGCGTGTTGAGTTCCTTTTGAGTGAAGAAATATTTGAGGCTTTTATGATCCGTAAAGATCTCCACTTTCTCCCCATACAAGTAATGCCTCCAAATTTTAAGTGCAAAGAAGACAACATTTGCTGACTCTAGATCATGAGTAGGATAATTCCTCTCATATTCTTTGAGTTGTCGGGGAGGCATAGGCTATAACTTTTCCATGTTGCATGAGAACACATCCCAACCCTTTTGCGAAGCATCACTTGTAGATGATAAATCCCTCGAGGCAGGATGGTATTGTCGAGCGGTCTTTGAAATAAGTCTCTCTTGAGTTCTTGAAAACTCTTCTCACATTCTTTGCTCCAACCGAACTTTGTATCTTTTCGAGTCAATTTGAGTCGATGGAGTAGCGATTCGAGAAAATCCTTCCACGAATCTCCGATAATAACCATAAACCGAGAAAGCTACGTACTTTGGTCATTGATTTAGGTTGTTCCCGACTTTGAATAGCTTGATCTTTCTTTGGGTCAACGGATATTCCATGACTTGATACCACGTGCCCAAGGAATGCTACTTCTTCAAGCCAAAACTCGCATTTCTTCAACTTGGCATAAAGCTTATATTCACGAAGCTTTTGGAGTGTCAGTCTTAAGTGTTGCTCATGATCTTCACGGCTTTTGGAATAAATAAGGATGTCATCAATAAAGACGACCACAAAGTGATCCAAATATTCCTTGAATACTCTGTTCATCATATTCATGAAGCGGCGGGGCATTAGTCGATCCAAAGGATATGACTAGGAATTCATAATGCCCGTCTTAGAGTTTTGAAAGCCGTCTTTGGAATGTCGGTGGTTCTAATCTTCAATTGGTGATATCCGAGACGAAGATCGATCTTTGAAAAGAATTTGGCTCCTTGCATTTGGTCAAACGGTCATCAATACGTGGCAATGGATACCTATTTTTGATGGTGACATGATTCAACTCCCGATAATCAATACAAAGTCGCATACTCCCATCTTTCTTCTTCACGAATAGAGCAGAGCACCCCGAGGAGAAGTACTAGGACGAATAAAGCCGATGTCTAACAATTCCTGCGGTTGGGTCTTTAACTCACGAAGTTCAATAGGAGCCATTCGATATGGGGCTTTGGAAATAGGTTTTGTCAGGGTTGATGTCGATACAAAATTCAATTTCATGCTCTCTGGGGGTAGGCTAGGAAGTTCTTGGGGAATACGTCGGAAATTTATTAACAATAGAAATATCGTTCAAAAGCGGCGTATTTTGTTTAAATCGTGACATGAGCTAAGAAAGCTTGACATCCGTTTTTTAATAAGCGAATAGCTTTATGGCTTGAGATGGACCGTGATTGATTTAATGGTTTGGTCGCTTGAATTCGCATAATAGGTTGGTTAGGAATATGAAAGCTAACAACCTTACGAAAACAATCAATTTTTGCATGATAAGTAGTTGACAATCAATCCCTAGAATCACGTCAAATGCAAGTATTTTTAATGAAATAAGATCGACAAGTAATGTGAGGGTACCGATTTGAACAAACAACAAAACTTATAAGCAGTGGATGTAATGAAGGTTTCTCCCAAGCGGAGTTTCCACAGATAAGTCAAAGTCTAATTTCTCCGAGTCAAATTTAATCGATGGCGCAAGTAGGAGAAATAAAAGAATGGGTAGAAACCGGTATCAAATAAAGTATAGACTTCATTAGAGTTTATGATAAGCTTATTCGTGATGACCTCATTCGGGTTCCTTGCTCTCCGGGAGGTCACAACAAACGCTTCTCCCTTGCACTTCTAGGTTTTGACTTTTACGGGATGACCTTTGGTGCCTCCATCCTAGCTGAATTTGTCTTGATGGCGACAAAATCGAGCTAAGTGACCTTCTCTTCCACAATTATAACATGCTTTGGGACGGCATGGTGTGATTTGGGTGATGTGTCCCTCTCTCGCATTTGAAGCATATGATAGGTGGTCTTTCTCCTTCCTTAACAACGGGTCTTTGGTCTTGGCGTCTTTCCATCATTGTTGAATCTCCTTTTCTTGAAATGTCCATTCTTATTGTTTTGGTACGATTACCACAGAAGTGGTTACCATATCGGCTTTGTTGATTCCCTCCACGCTTGTTTGTCGTAAGCTTCGATGACTACTACTCATTTGGTATTATAATTTTTTGTATTGCTCTCTTTTAGTTTGCGTTGACTCGTTATCGCGCTCCACTAAGCGAGCCCTATTTACAACATCGAATACAAACACGGTTTATGAGAAATAAGATGTTGGCGTATCTCGACTTCAAACCTCTTAAAAATATTCGCGCCATTCTCTCTTCATTATCCACCAAGTGGGATGAACCGTGATAACTCATGAAATTTTGCCTCGTATTGCGACTACGGTCCATATTTTTTTTGTTCCAACTTGATAAACTCCACCTCCTTCGTGTGGCGAATACTTTCGGGAAAGTATTTGTCGTTTGAGCGACTCTGGAACTTCTCCCAAGATATCTTGATCAACGAGGTTGAGTACGTTTCTACCGATTCCCACCGATGTCGCCTCCGCGCAACATAAAAGCGGCAAAGGAACCTTTTGCTCTCGGAGCATCAAGACATCAAATATCTTAGTAATTTGCTTTATCCATGCTTCCGCCGAAGTGGTTTTAGCTTTCCCTTAAACTCGGTGGTCCCGGCTCCTTGGGCTGCTTGTTTAGCGGTGGCCCGAGAGTTTTTCGTGTTTCCACCCCACGTTTTTGGCGAGAGTCGCTCTACTTTCTTTGTTGCATGAATTGCATAAAGCCTCCGAACATTTGATCATTCATCATTTAGTCGGTGTTGTTGTTTGCATGAGGATTATCGCCTTTCACGATGCACATTATCACGATTATTGATATGTGGTGAATCAGCGATCGCTTTGTGCTCCATTCTTTATTCTCAACATTCTCGGATGTCATTTTGAGACATCGCCACAAAATAAAAGGTTAATTGACATGTAACATATTATCCCTATATTACGTGACCAATAAAATAGCACAAAAACTTAGGTAGGTCATACTAGCGAAAAAAGTATTCCCGTCTCTCCTCTAGTACTATTCTCACATCTTAGCGAGGATCATATCCCTAAGCTACGATACCAACTTTTACGCCCCAAAAATAGGTATACATCACCCATCTTGGGTAGTCGGATACATGGTATGTAATTTAAATACAACTTACTAATATAAGCGTATAGGTATACAATACTATATAAAGCGTGAGTTTGAATACAATATTGTCTACTAGAGATCATACAAACTCAAAAGGAGTTCTCATTACAATTATTATCAAACTATTTCACGGAATAGTGAGGACTACTAATGCTATCCTCGGACCATTATAGTTCCCAGGCTCGTCGTCCGGCTATATTCTCATTTCTGAAGAAGAAACGGTGAAAAGAAAGGGTGAGCTCAACTAGCTCGAGAAGAAATATTATGACTAAGATAATGCGAATAAATTATCATTAGCCTACAATGAGTGTTAAAGCGATAAAATATAATGAACATCAAGTTTAACCACAGTAGAACCAAAGAATCCATTAAAAGAGTCAAGTAGAAAATAAAATCTACTATCTTTTATGATTTAAAGGTTTTTCATCTTTGTTATAAATTTGAGACTCGACTTTAATAAATATTCCACATCATCGAATCACCCACGCACTACTGACCAGGATATTCTTTAGTATCACGACCACAATTATTATTCGCACACTACGGGCGAGAATATTTGTGTATTCATTTAGTAATGGTCATGATCATGCCAACAATTGTCCATCAATGCACCTACGGGCTGAGAGGATTTTTACCACATCATTTGTAACATTACGGTCGTGATTATTACATAGAATAGTCTGCGGTCATAATCATACCAAGTCCATCTATGCACTTCAGCCTTAGATGACTTTCAACATAATATAAACATGAGGATGATGACAATGATATTTAATAAAACAAGTTCAAGAATTAATTTATCTAGGAACCAATAACATCCAATTATCAACATGATCTTTGCTTTGTAGAGTAAAATTCAAGAATCTTCGAGAAGAATATTTCCATGAAAGGATCTTTGGATGAAGCCAAATATCGAGGATATTCTACTAATTTCATGGAGTATAGAAGTCAAAGTTTTAATTATTTGGGTATAATAAAGAATGGAATAACAAAAGAAATCACCATGCATGCGATAGACCAGACAGGCGAGTTATTCCAAGCAGAATAATAAATAACGGAACCGGTCGGCGTAAAATGCATGACAGGATATTCCAACGAGAATAATAAAGAATGGAACCGGTCCGGCGTAAAACACATAGGCGAGGATGTTCCAATGAATAATAATAAAGGCGGAACCAGTCAAATTGTAAAACACATGCAGACAGGATGTTCCAATAGAATAATAATAAAAGCGGAACCGGTCAGGTGTAAAACACAGAGCGAGGATGTTCCAACAGAATAATAGAAGAATGTCACCAAGTATAGGGTAAACACGTATACTGAGTTATTCCAAAGAATAATAAGCAATGGAATAACAGCAGATTCTCTTCATGAATAAGAATGAATAACACCCTTACTTTTGGTAGGAGATTGAATACTGCGGTAGTGTAGTAACAAAATACTCTTCTTCTTTCTCTTATTCTCTCTATACTTTCTCTCTCTATAGCTTGAATGAATTCGTGAAAAATAATGAAGCACTAAGCCTCTATTTATAGAAGATTTCTAGCTTAGCTTTTGCCGTATGAAAAGGCAAGTGGCAGACGATTGGTGATGTGAAAAGAAAAGTGGTTTGGCCTTTGTAATGTGAAACGACAAGTGGTTCGGCGCTTTTGTAATGTGAAGCGACAAGTGGTTCGGCCTTTGTAATATGAAACGACAAGTGGTTTGACGTCTGGTAAAGGTAATTACTATTGACGAAGGTAATTACTATTCACAAAGGTAATTACTATTGACGAAGAGACTCTTAGATGATGACATATGGGCCCCCCATAAAATAATCAAACTTACCACAAACGTCTCATAACAGACTCTTTATATACATCAAGGATTGAATAAATATTACCACAAATTATTTTATTTTTAATCACACATATTTAATCTTTCAACAATTATTAATCATTTATAACTTGTCGTCTCAATTATTGATTTAATACTATAACATATTATACAGATGATATTGTGACAATAATTGAATCAATAATATAAGAGATATGATCACGAACAATTCTTTGTAGCAATAATTGAGCATAGGTGAGTGACTTCTCACGTATAAGCATCAATAATCAATATCGTGTGCTACTATACAACTACTCAGACATATTCTTTGTACTTTTACTACTTAGGGTAGTTCAATGGTTTTAACAGTAACACCTCTCGTAGTTTTTTTTATAGAAAGATAATTTTTTCGTTTTTCTAACTACGACAATACTTCCGTTGTAGGGTCCACAATGATTGAGCCGTAAATCGAATATTCCCCGACAAAAGAATATTCCCAGACCAAACGAATATTTTATAAGAACTTGCTTACTTTTGCAAAATTTATAAATATTACCCACAACTATAACATTATATCAAATTTATTCCATAATATTCAAAAATAATATTTATAGAAAATTCATCTTTATTTATAAAAGTTGGGGTCTTACAGTTGGTACTGGAATCAAACATCAATCCACTACATTTCATTCAGCTTCAGACCAAAGGGTTGGAATTACCTGAACTCCTCCCAAATAAGAGATTCGGCGACCATCTAAGCTGCGGTCATACCTTGAAGAGCAACATCAATCCATAAGAGATGGAATTAACTAGGCTTCTCCTAAATAGAAGTACTGGCGACCATCTGTGGTGCGGTCAATCTCAAAGAGGAAAGCCACACTCCTCTCCACATTTCCATACAGAAACCAGTCCTAAGACACCAAAGATGGCAGGGATACATAGATCAATAATCCATTCTTAACTATCTAGAGACAACTCAATGTCCATCCACTCAGAAGGAATTCAGAATACATCAAGACCACAAGCCCTGAAGCAGCAGGCAAAATATCAAGCAAATAGTAAGGCATATCTAAAAGGGAAGTGATCCAAAAATATATTTCCCTGTCATATATATAATGTTGTTTGATATATATATAATGTAAACTGTACATGACAAAATAGCTAAGCTAGTCTGTGCAGGTAAATACAAGCTCATCTACAAGTCAGGGTATATGCGAGCTAACAAGCCCAACATGGCGTCCCTCTCAGAAGATGGAGGCGAGGCTGTGGTCTCCTGTACAAGAATATCCACACGACCCAACAGATCTGCAGCCATCTACTTGGTGACCATATGATCATCAATATATGCGCTCATCTCTGCAATCATGCCAGTGGTAAGGGATCTCACTGCAGTACTATCTGTGACGGCTACATCCCGGGCAGATATGGCACTATCCCGCTCAACTATCACTGCGTTTCTGGCTGATCTGGCCTCATCCCGCTCAAGCAACAACAATGACATCTCGTGAAGCTAATGCCTCGCTCTCTCTCTAATGAGTTCGTCCCTCCCATCAAGAGGCGATCAACATCATAGATCGAGCCCGATCTTTCTCAATGGTCATCGGATGAAGACTCGCTCTAGCATCTTGTCCGAAAAGTCTTTGAATCACAACAAGATCGTACTAGGAGAATCCGAGAGAAATCTTGTGACTCAATGACGGGCTCCTCCTCGATGTAGGTATCAATGTCCTCCATGGGCTCTACATCGTCGACTTCATTATCCAGATCTTTGCAGAATCTGCTGCGGTAGATAAAATCTCTGTCTCCATCCATGCGGAATACTCTGTAGAACAACTTGGATGACTGACAGAAAAAGAAGCTATCTCACGCTAATCCCAACAAGCATACACACGGGATCGGTCCTCTGCTGAGAGATATCGAGAAGTTGAACGCTGACCTATCGCCCCCTCAAAAAGATGGAAATCCTGGAACTGGTCGAACTGCGACATCACAGCCAGTGGGTGATAAGTAGTCACGCCCCTCAAGCCAACCAGAGGGAGGAAGCACATGCCCGGAGAGTGAGTAATGAAGCTGTATGGTGAGCAATGCCCCGAGCATGGCAATATGCTAAATGGATCTCTGATATCTGCCAAAAATGTGAACCAAGACAGAGCATCTATACACTCCGACGACTGAAAGGAGTATGACATGGCTACATCATGGGTGAACCAATACCCATGCTGCCTAAGAATGCCAACCGGTCTCAAGTATGACATAAACCACACATACAGCATGACCGAACTACCCGTAAAAACTCCTGTTGGGTAAGTACAACAGTAGGATGCTGACCGCAGGGTCTCTGCTATAATCATAGGTACAATGGTACGACCCTCTCTAAGAGCTCTCACAGCCATGATGACACCAATGTCTATCTCGTCCATATATCATGGCATATAAACATCTGACGATCGCACAACAACAATACATCAACTAAGGCCAAACGCGGTGGTCCTCCAAATCGGTGAAATCCGGAATATATGGTGAATAGCTATCTTTCGAGCCAAATCATCATACGAAAACGGGATATCACGTGGCTAGATGTCACCGTCTGCCTTTACTCTGCTACCGCAATCCGTGAGAGTCATGAATCGCTCTACTCATGTCTCCCAAAGCAGCGATGCACGCAAGGTCCATCTAAAAAGCAAGATCAATGTTGTGCATACTCCTCCGGAGTAGAGTCAACTCGTGGGTGCGGAATCGGAATACACGCCTGTCAGTAGCCAATGCTCTAAGATCCCGTCCCACAAACCCTGCGGGGAACCTAAAAAGGCAATAAAGTCATGGTATCTTTGCAGCGGTGATCTCTGATCACACCTGTCTAGTGGTGACATGATATCATACCACGATCGATACCCAATACCACCACCGGCGGTGGTGTATGATCTATCTGACTAAGCGTCGAAGAAGACATGCATGCGGGGCCGTGTTATAAGACCATCCAGGTCAATCTTTGAATATCTCGGGACATATATACATATACGCATAACATAATACATTCATAATGAGATAATGGATGGCAATATGATATAGGGAATGGAAAAAGCGGTGCATACATTCCTAAGTATATCATCATCTAATACATCATTTCAGACACTACAAATACGAGGAAATGGGGCACGGTAGCCCTACTACTAACAGAGGCCTATCAAAAGATATAGCGAGAATGGGGGCGACCACCCAATATCTATGTGAGGCCTATCAAAAGATATAACGAGAATACACATCGAGGAAGAAGACCAAGGTATCGATGTCCACATCATCAATCCTGTCAACCTGATGTAACTCCTCATGAGTCACTGGATCTCTATCAATAGGGATGTCAGGCCTATAAAGAGGAGGATTTGCGCCGGCAAAATCGAATGGGTCATTTGAGGGGCGGTACTTTGAGCCGGAAGGAACGAATGTCTCGCTTTCTGCTTTGGATCTCTGCCCAAATGCCGGATAAATATATGTGCCTGATCCAACTGCCGGGTCTAGCTATCAATTTGGGTCATATGAGTCGGATCTCGGACACAAGCTATCCAATCCGTCATCATCAAGTATCCTGGAACCATATCCCTTATAAAATGTGTGGCGCAGGACTGGGCTCCAATAGTGCGAGGGGACCACCACCGCTGGAACGTCTCCTGAGTGCAAGGACCCTCTGATAATGCAAAACCGTCAACCCCCAACAATGGGATATCAATGATGGGTGACTGTGATACAGGACAATGACGCCTGACAGGAGGCAAGATCGGTATACGGATCTTCCATGTGGTGTTCCTAATAGCACGCTCTCCTAAATAGCGCTCCTAGCCTCCATCTATGAAGAGAGGAACTCTCTTGGTGGAAATCAAATACTCGACTCCAGTCGGGTGTCCATCCTCAAAGCCGATGGTCAAGTGTTCCCTTGAATAGGGAATCCATGTAATGGTATCAATTTGTCAAGAACTCCAATTTGCATCTGACAAAGTGAGTGAATCCCTCATCTACAGGGACCTTCGGCAAAATAGAATGGTGTCATCATCGTCCTCGTGGATAGGTATCTCAACCTAACACACTCATATGGCGCAAGTATGGGAGCCTCTCATAGGCCCAAAACTGCCAACACAATGGCAAAATATTTGCTATCAGTAAATACTCTTAACCTATGAATGAGAAAAGACAAGAGAAATACTCACCAGCAGAAATGGGTAAAATCCAAGTCAAGCCTCGGTCAAACCCTGTGAGCAGATACGGTCCACATCACGCGTGGCGTTGATCAAAGCAAAGGATACCGTAGAAGAGTTATCTGCTATGAAGCAGCCTCGAATGATCATCAGGAACAATCACCGCAGAACGCACTCCCTGATTCTGACATCATCAAGCATGGGCTCACTCAAAAGCCCACTCATAGCATCTACACTCAAAGGACCTGAATATACGATCCTGCCTTTGAGCGCCTCCGCCGGAACTTCTAATAAGGATCTGACGGCAGTAGGGGTAATATTCGCCATGCAAGGCATTGGCTCCCCTCCAAACTCCATACCTGTGACTGAGTGACTGAGTCTGATGAAACCATCGCTCAGATAATGCCCTGAGGTAACCCCAGGGACAACGACGGGGAAGGATGGAGAAAAATGCCCCAAATCCCCACTCATGCACTACCGCTCTATAGTCAGGATGAAGCGCTTGGTACATGGAGTGAATGCTGAACCAATTCCCTCGAGACTGTGTAAAACCAACTACCTGCATAAAATGCAGATCAACATCAAAACCCTTTAATCCTCATCAATAGGAAAGAAGGAAGATCAAAGTCTAACGCCATACCTCGTTAGCATACAAATACATCGATGGATGTCTGCTCAAATCACCCAGCAGCTCTGGGTTTGCCACCTAAATACTAGGTAGCTCCCTATGAGGAATATGTGCAGCAAGAGCGGGATCCTCAATCGGAATATCCGCCTCCTCATCCTCAACGTCTGGCACATCTACCTTGACAGGATGAATCACGGCCTCCACCAACCTGACGAGAATTTGTCACGATGAGCAGGGGCGAGGCACTTGAAAGCCTCCGCCAGTATGCGAAGTGGTCTGTTAGAATCTTTCGGTGATCCGGATCCATGATATCTGGACAACAAGTCTCCAAATCACCTCAGAAAAGGTGTGGTATTTCCTTACCTGGAGCATTCCAAAATGCATTTATGACTATAAGCATGCATGCATTTACTTTAACATATACTAGAGTTAAAATGTATGACTACCCAATGCCTACATTTGAATTTTTTTTGCCATAGTCCCCTTTGAAAATAGGACTATCCATATGCACACAGGCATGTCTAGCTGGCCATTCAGTAGCGCACCTGCCCCAAAGTCATATACATAATATATGCATTAAAAATCAAAATCATCATGCATAAGGTCAACCTCAATACTAGGAGTACTTTGCCTTTCTACCTTTTGCTCATTGGACCTCAAATAGGACAAAAAAATAGCAGAAAAAGGTGCCAATTTGACTATCTCAAAAGTCAAATTTTTTCACATCATTATGTTCAGCATGGTTTAATACTAACATTTACTATGTTGAATATTTTTTATCAAGTCATCATGCATACATAATCACTACTATGTGTTTAGATGCATTTCATGCGATAACTTACAATCCAACGAATAAAAACTGGAAAAAATACATGCATACGTTACCAGGATAGTGTAGAACACTTGTACGGTGACAGAATTTGCAGAAAATAGCCCGAACTCAGCAGATCTGAAAGAGGCTCACAGATTTTCCTTCACGCGACAAGTTAAAAGTGACTTGTGAGACCAACCTGCTGGAATTTATCATCCGCAATTGGTCGCAGGCCCACCTGCGGCTGCAGCAGGTGCACCTGCGGCACCCCTATATGGGTCCCACCCCTCCGACTCGGTCCAGTTTGAGTTGCAAAGGAGTTCTTACAGATTAGAAAAGTCAAATCGAAAATAAAAATGCCACGCGATTAAGCAAAACAACATACAATCTTGGTCTTCTCAGATGAGACTTTGAATCTGTACATCACTCATTGGTAGTCGCCTGAACACAAGGTATACCCTGCCGATGATCTCAATTGTCATGAATCACATACGGTAATACCTTATACAGCTCCGATGCCGCCAACTCCAGGTCATTACTTTGACGCCCCCAAAATAGGTATACATCACCTATTCTGAGTCGTCAAATACATGATACAGAATACAAATACAACTTAATTATACAACTGTCGTGTAAATTACGACAAAACATAAGCTGTGAGTTTTAATACAAATATTGTTGTCTAGACAATATACAAACTCAAATTCAATATTATTACATTTATTTTCCACTATTTCACTGAAGTGTGAGGACTACTAAGGCTATAATCTGGTCCGTCACTCCGTTCCCCGACTAGTCCCTGCTACGTTCTCATTTTCTGAAGAGAACAATAAAAGTAAAAGGGTGAGCTCAACTAACCAGTAGGGAATATTATGACTAAGATAATGCAGAATATATTATCGTTAGCCTTTAACAGTGTTAAACTGATACAATATAACAACCATCAAGTTTAACTACAGCGGAACAAGAAATCCATTAAAAGAGTCAAGTAGAGAATAAAATCTACTATCTTTTATGATTTAGAAGGTTTTTCATCACTTTTATCATTGGGACTCAAATTTTAATAAATAATCCACATCATCGAATCACCCCCTGACTACTGCCAAGGATATTCTTTAGTATCACGACCACAATTATCCATGCACTACTGGGCCAAGAATATTTGTGTATTCATTAATGATCATGATCATGCCAACAATCGTCCATCAATGCACTACTGGGCCAATGCGGACTTTTTCCACATCATTTGTAACATTACGTACCATGATTACAATCGAATAATCCCTCGTCATAATCATACCAAGTCCATCTATGCACTATAGGCCATGATGACTTTCAACAAAATATAAACATGAGGATGATGACAATGATATACGAATTCAATAAAAAAAGTTCAAGAATTAATTTATCCTGGAACTAATAACGTCCAAATTGTCAACATGATACTGCTTTGTAGAGTAAAATTCAAGAATGCTCGGAAGAATATTTTCATGAAAAGATACTGGATGAAGCACAAATATCAAGGATATTCCACTAATTTCATGGAGTATAGAAGTTAAAACTTTAACCAACTGAGTATAATAAGGAATGGAATAACAAAATAAATCACCACGCATGCGATAGACCGGACAGGCAGGTTATTCCAACAGAATAATTAATAACGGAATCAGGTCCGGCGTAAAACGCACAGAATGGATATTCCAACAAAATAATAAAAAGGCGGAATCGAATCAGTCCCAGTAAAAGCGCATGTGAGGATATTCAATGTAATAATAAAAAGACAGAACCAGTCCCATGAGAACGCATGCATGTGATATTCTAATGAGAATGATAAATAATGGAACCAGTCCCGGCGAACGCTTGCAGATGTGATGTTCCAACAAAATGATAAAGAATGGAATCACAAAAGAATTTCACCAAGTATAGGGTAGCCCGCGTATACAGGTTATTCTAACAAAATAATAAAGAATGGAATAACAGAAGTTCTCTTCATATATAAGAAAGTAATAATACTCCCTACTTTAGAAAAACTGGATACGGGAATAGTGAGGGAGCAGACTTCTCTTCTTCTTTCTATAATTTCTCTCTATAATAATCGCTCTAAAGCTTTTGTGAATTTGTGAGAAATGAAGGAAGAATGAGCTTCTATTTATAGAAAATATAGTTTCGATAATCAGACGTTTTGGGGCTCGAAAAATTATGATCTGACAATACCTCCAACTTTTCTTTCATTTTTAATTTAGTCCCGCAAGTATTATCAAACTTTTACCACCTCCCCTAATAGTAAATAATGTGAATCAATAGTTCAATCATGTGAATCAATAGTATAATCATGTGAAAAATTCGAATTACAGTATAGTACCTCCATCTATACCTCTATTTTTAACTTAGTCATGCAAGTATTATCAATTTGGCACCAACTCCCCTAATAGTACAAGAATGTGAAACAATAGTATACACATGTGAATAAATAGTTATAATCATGTGAAATAATAGCAATCAATTGCTCATTTATCCGGTTAAATACCCGATTGGTCAAAATAACCTCCAGACATCAATTTTTATCGAAATAAATGTCGATTTTCACTAACACAAATAATTCCAACATAATGAAACTATTTTTATCAAAAATATAAATTTTGAAATTTCGAAGTTTGACTTTTCCCAAAAAAGTCAACTGTTGACTTTTTGACCAAATAGTAAAAATTGGCAAATTTTGTGTTTATAGTCTATTTTTACTAATTTCATCGTTCCGGACTCAAATATCACGTCCGTGTCTCCAAATTCAACTCGGAGCACAACTTCAATATTAATAGCATTCATCATTAATATTATAACTCACAATATTTATCAACCGTGTCGTTCCTGTGAGGAAGAGGGGCTTTCCAATAAGGATTTCTCTCCCCTATTGTAGCAATTGATTAGGTGACCAAACCTCTCATTGATGTAATTTCTAGACATTGTAAATATTGCAATTTAATAATATAAATAACTTTGTCATCTCAATTATTGACTTAATAATATAAAATATCATACAAATGATCTTTGTGACAATAATTGAATCAATAATACGAGAGATATGATGACGTGATTATTATCAGCAATAATTGAGTATAATCGAGTGACTTCTCACGTAAGGATCAATAATCAATACTGTGTGCTACTACGCAACCCACGCGTAGACATCGCATTTTTTACTACGGGTAGTTCAATAGTTAACAGTAAAACTTTCGCCGTTATTTTCATAAAGTATTTTTGTCGTTTTCTCAATCCAAATAATAATTCCGTTAATGGGGTCCACCAATGATTGTCTTTGTTATACGAATATTCCCCACCAATCGAATATTATATAACAACTTGCGTACTTTGCAAAATTTGTAAATATTACCCACAACTATAACATTATATCAAATCCACACCATAATATTCAAAAATATATTTCAAGAAAATTTAATCTTTATTCAAAAAGTTGGGGTCTTACAAAAAGTGCAGTGATAGAAGATCGTAAAATAAAACGATCAAGATATAGAAATGAATCGTAATATATACGATAAGATCACCCCGTGATCTGATATAGTGATAGAATGGAAAGAATCAATCAAATGATTGGAAAGTTACAGCAAAGTTTTTTGTGTGGCAGTTGTTCTATGAGATTGTGCTATGAAAACTCATGAAAGAGTTATGGATTATGAATACTGATTAAATGAAATTCGTATTGAGAAGGGAGTTAGTGTTATGTGGGGATTCAATTGAGGATTCATGTCGGCAGCTGAGTTGTATGATTCCTTGTGTGGGCGGGGAATTGTACTTGGTGTAAAAACTACTTAGTTTCTGACAATGTTAATCGTTGAAATGTTTGTGCCGCGCTATTTGATGTATGCATGTTAAGAGGGTGATTCTTTTCTCATGTGTATAACAGATAGATAGGTCATAGGTAGAGGATATAAGGTTAAGTACAATTTCTTAAAACTCATACTTATGTGACATACTTGACTCATAGTTATATGAAATGTTTATGAACCCCTCAGCGAACGGACGCCAAAGGTCAGACTAGGATAAGTTCTTAAACTCATATTATTGTGGCAATTTATGGACTCATAAGTGTGGTTTGATGAACTGGGTATAGTTGTGTGTAAATGAAGAATTGAGGATTATATGAACAGATAGATTGTTAAGTAAATGATTTTTAGTGGAGACATAAGTTTTCTGAAACTCCTAGCTATGCTAGACTTTGAAATGATTGACATCAAGCTAAATACGCACTATGTACCTTTAAAAAAAATATGTAGACTCGTAATCATTTTTGAAACGGTTTAAAGTATAGTCTATGCTACTTATTTCAGCTAGACGTAAATGATTTGAAATATCAAAATTTGTTTTATTTATTTATCAACATCCTAACAGATTTGGATCACACATCAAAACCGGTCATCATTGCCAATCCCCAGTTGAAGCAACAGGGAGCCAGCAATCATCCCCAGCGTGTTGGGTTACAACCCCGTACACACGCATCATACATTTGCATCATGTTGCTATCCATAGTACCATGTTCGTCTTGTTGTGTTTCAAGTGTCTAGGATTCTTTATCCTACCCATGCATCGCCATGCATGAGTATGATAAAGAGGGCATCTGTAGACACTGAAATTTTTTTGTACTCATCATCACTAACATTACTGGGGAGGATGATTCATCTTTTAAGAGAGAACCACGAAAGATAATCCAAATCCATATCGGATACTACCGGAAGTTCAAAGATCAACCCCAGATCACACTGGGAGTAACAATTCCAACCTCGGATGTAACCCCGAGGTGTGCGAGATCAATACCGGAACACACACCGGAGAATATCGATTAATCTCGAGGAGACAACCCCGAGGTATCCGGCCTCGGCCCCAACCACGGAATAGCCACCAACCTTAATGATAACCCCAAGGAATGCGCTTTGGCGATAACCCCAGAAATGATTGTTTCAAATATGATCAGCTTCAATCTCGGCGCTCACAACGAGATGCACTGTACCAACCCGACAATAACATCGGGAAGATAGCACACCTCAAAGGTGACAATGAGGACCTTCAATAATTCGGTAGCAGCCTCAATCTCGGTGAAGTTCGAGCAACGTCGCTTATCAAACTTAATCCGTGATAACACCGGGTGAGGGGCAACATCGTCATCTTGTCAACACGATGCCACGTCCACGTCGTCTTAACATCTCTACGCAACAATGTCCCACAAGACTAACCAACTCTGAGTGACTATCATGCGAGGTAAGCGGATGAAAGTTGAAGCTTGAAGACCGGAGAGCATCGCCCCATCTTCAATGACTTCGTGATAAACTCTAATCCCATGCCATCGCACAACTCTCGACAACCGGCGGTCGAAATAGGTCTCAGATACCTCAAACGGATGTCCGGATTGCACTTTCGAAAGTTCGAGTGGACATTACAAATTGTTCGAGTGCACGCGATTTCGAGACGACGGGCAAAAACTGGGCCCACCGGGTTGCCTCTGTACACTCATGGCTCAAAAGCAGTAGTACACTGTAAGCTAAATTGCCTATAAATAGAGGGCTTGGATCGCCCATTTTGCAAGAGAAAAGGCTAGAAAGCCCGCCTAATTTGCTCTCAGACTCACCGAATGCAGTGTACTTTCCCCTTTTAAACACCTGTGAGCTCATATATAGCCCTTTTGTACCTACAAAAGTCAATATTTACCCACTCTAAAGATATAGAAGTCTTTTTTGACAATCAGTTGTAAGCCTTCTCACACACTTTAGAGTCTTTCTCTTCATCTCTGCACACACCCTTCTACACATTGAGAGTCGTGTTGCTTGCTTTTGCCCGGACTTCGGTCCGTGGTTTCATTTCAGTCTGTATATATATATAGATATTATATATATATATTGACTAACATCATCGAGTTATGCCTCGATTGAGCCTGCACTTGATGCCTCGAGCGTTTATTTGCTTTTATATATATATATATATATATATATATATATATATATTAACTGTGTGTCGAACTTTGTTCGATGAGCTTAGATTTCGATGCAAATGCGTTTATTTGCTTTAATATATATATATATATACATTTATATATATTAAGCTGTGGTTTACTTTGTTCGATGAGCCTAGACTTGATGCAATGCGTTCATCGCTTTAATATATATATATATATATATATTAAGCGTGTGTTAGGACTGCATTCGATGAGCCCGGATTTTATATCCTAATGCTTTTATTATATATATATATATATATATATATATATATATACACTTATATATATGAACGTGTGGTCGAACTCTATTCGATGAGCCTGGATTTTACATCCGGTGCGTTTATTCGCTTATATATATATATGAACTGTGGTCGAACTCTGTTCGATTAGCCTGGATTTTACATTCGGTGCGTTTATTGTGACAACCCGAGAATTTAGAATATTTTTAAAATTGTTATTAATTGATTTAAGGTTCAAAATTTCTCGAACCAAATTGCTTTGGTACGGAATCCTATGATAAGACTGAGGTGAACTATGTTGTTTGGATAAATAATCCAATCAAGTAGCGTAAATATTCGCTATACATAATTAATACTTTATGCATGACGTAAGAGTACAATAGGCTGATCACCTAAAGTACTAACAACGGTAGTTTACCTTCTTTGTGATTGTAAACATACCAAGTATTGTATTATTTTGCGGTATGATCATTACCGTTAAAACTATGTGTTCATGGTCTATATGAGCCCTCAGCACAATTTGAAAACTTTTACTCTTGTGAGTGGTATATTGGGTAGCAAACGAGTGTATGATGAATGGTGTAAGTGTAAGGTAAATTTCGGGGACGAAATTTTTAGAAGAAAGGTGAATGTGACAACCCGAGAATTTAGAATATTTTTAAAATTGTTATTAATTGATTTAAGGTTCAAAATTAGAACCTAGACAAAAAATAAGTGTATGCGTTTGATATTTTTAAGAAGAAATTTTGAGGATTTCAAAATTCTGTGAAAGATTTTGGTGAATTATTCAGGATTAGGTGTATACGTGAATATGTTCTGTGTATATGTATACAGTATGTGGTTAAGGGTCAAGGGTTGACCAGATAAACGATATCTGTAACAAACCCAAATTATATATTAAGAACGTCAACGTTCGGTTGGAAAACCCTAGCGTTTAACAATAAACCCTAGAAATCGGTTTTGGAAATCCTAATTTCAGTTCCGGGAATCCGAAACCCTAATTCGGTGCATGAAACCCTAAATCGGGAACTTAATGGCGTAAGTGTAAATAATTATAAGATTAATTAGGGTTAATCTTAACAAATTGGTTACAAAACCCTAATTCCGAATTTGAAACCCTAATTACGGATTTGAAACCCTAATTTGTAAATAGGGAAAAACCTAAGTGTTAATTTAATACTTTTAATGTTAATTAGGATATATTAATTCTAATTTTCAAGTTAAGTAATTAGAAAACCCTAATCTAATTATTTAAATTAAATTTCTAATTTAGGAAAATTATTTTCTATTTAGAAACCCTAATTTGTGGGTTGAAAACCCAGTAATGACCATTTTAACCCTAATTGCTAAATTAGTGGTTTTAATTAAGAAATGATAATCCTAATTAGAAGGATTTAAGTTATGATTAGTAAATTTTAATATAATTAGAAAATCCTAATTATAAGTTAGAAATATTAATTTTTTATTTTTATAACCGAAATTAGAAATTTAGAAAATTAAATTTTATAAACCCTAAGGGTTTCAAACCCTAAACCTAAATTTTTCAAACCCTAAACCCTAACTAAATCCTAAACCCTAAGGGTTTGGACCATTTACATAAATGCCATTAAAATTAAATGGGAAATGACTATAATACCCTTTTATACATTATTGAGGCTAACATGTAGGTTTTGACCTTAGGTGAGTGGTTCACCAAATTTAACCACTCCATGTGCATTATATCCAGCAAGCTCAGCCATTTTGACAGCCACATACAATGTATTATTATATTATATAAGATTAAAGAGAGAGAAAAAAGACTCACTTTATTTCTCATATGAACCAAGACCTTCTCTCTCTAGAAATTCGGAAATAGGAAGTGAGAGATAGTAAGATACAAAGCTAAGATCACGTGTTAGCATTTCAAGGTCAAAAAACAATGATCAGATTCAAGATTTGGACATTCAAAAGGTATAAAACCCTAATTCTAGAAATCATGTAATCTGATGTTAGTTGTTGTAATTTATTGGTTAAAGTTGTGTATTATGGTGTCTATAAGTGATCTGGGTTGATAGATCATGGATCTATAACACTTAGATGCACGAATCAAGCATTTTAAGAAATCTGGGAAAAGTTTGAAAAAGTGGCCTGATAGTCGAATGTCAGAGGCCTTAGATCTTTATGTGTTAACTGTTTTATGTGTTTTATGTTTTGGTTCTGTGCTATGACATGAGGACTGTAATCCGAACCTGGAAAAAGGGTCATAGAAAGTCTAGATCTCCAGTTATGAACGGTCAAAGCACGATAACCGATCACGGATTTGCGTTCTGGGCAGCCCAGAAAATTCCCAGAAACCCAAAAAAGCCTGATAGTCAATTTTGAAGGTTATGATCTTGCTGATGTTAGGTGTTTTGGTCTTTTTGTTGTTTGATCTTTGTAACTGGTCATGTATACTATATATTAAAACCACTAGATCACTTAGATCATAACCGGAATAAAAGATAATCGCGGCCAAATCAATGGCGTTGACTATCGCTTTGGACGAAATCTGGAAAACCCCGATTTCTCAAGAACACTTTCCTGACAGGTAGTTTGACCGACTTGAATCTCATGATTATGGTATTATTTGGTTTCTCTGTTAGAATATTAATGTTACCTGTCATCTGGACTGGAGTATAGAAGCTTTAAATCATATATAGTAAGGTGGGAAAACATATATTAAAGGGATCAAAGTAGACACCTTCTACTGTTCTTCATTTTCTGGAAAATCCAGAAATGAAGAACAGGCTTGTCAGACTTTTTGATTGATCATATCTCTCTGTTCTGATGTTGTATGACCCTGGAATCAGTTTGGTTGTGTACTATGACATAACGAATTCATGTGTAACACTTTAGATAACCTAGAATCATGAAGACCAAGAATCTATGCACGGTCAAACAAGGTACCTTGAAACTGCCGATGAGTTTCTAGGCAGGATCAAGAACACACCAAAAACACCTATAGCGACGGGTCTGTCGCTATAGGGCCCTTTTAGCGACAGTTTTATTATTATTATTTTCTGAAAATTAATTAAAAATAGATAAAAATGGTTTTTAATTATTAAAAATACTAAATAAATTAGAAAAATTATTTTAAATTCCGAAAAATAGTTTTTAATTATTTAAAGTATATTTCATAAATATTTAATATTTTGAATATTAATGGTATTTAATTTATTTAATTATAATATTAAATAAATTAATTAAAAATGATTTTAATTCATAAAAAATCATGAAAAATAATATTATGGTATAATAAAAAATTTAAGTTATTTTAAGCGACTTTTAATATTTTGTGATGAAATTCATTAATTAATCAATATTAATGATAATTAGTTTATTTAATAAGTATATTAAATAAATTAAGGAAAAATAGAATAAATGATTTATAAATCATATAAAAATGATTTAAGTATTATAAAAATATTTTAATTTATAAAATATAACTTTTGATATTTTGTCATGAAAATGTTAATATTTTAATATTAAAAGCAATTATCGGATAATGAATTTAAGTGATTAAAATCATATAAATATGATTTTAAAGTATTAAAAATACTTTGTTATATTATAAATATATTATAATATTATGACATGTATTTCATTAATATTTGATAATAAATAAATATTAATGATAAAGTAATTATATGGTATTTAATTTATTTAAATACGATTTTAATGATTGAAAAATCAAGATAAATAGTAATAATTATTTAAAAATTATTACGAGCTTGTGAAAATTATTTTGACTGCTTAGAAAATTATTGAAGTTAATTGTTAAGTGTTAAGTCAGAGTTTAATTGATCTTAGACTCGATAAAAGTCCGACTAGATCGTTGGGATGTTAGAATTGTGTCGGGTTCAACTCAGACTGCAATAGTTTGACTTGATGCTAAGTCTTATGTGTGTTATAGACTGATAGGATTATGTGTTATGTGTTTAGGTTATTCTATGTATATATATATTATAGTATTATATTGTGATGATATTATTCTAATATTGGAGATCTATATTACTAATATTAGGTCTTCGGATAAGGCGATATAATTACGTAGCGATAATCAACGGTTTAGGTCTTATGGTTAATCATTGCTGGTTGCCATGAATTATACTCTGTACATATTGCATGTATAAGTCAGGTATGAAAGGCTGATCACCTTCATTACCAGTTGGTTTCAGATATATTTGTTCATGTATAATACTTTTTCAGTCATAAATTTGTTCCGCTAGTTCACAATTATATTGTTGAATTATAGCCAGCCAATTAATTATTCAAATCATTTCAATCATGATATATCGTTATATTGTTGAATTTAAACTTGTTGGGCAACTTTCATGCTCACCCTTGCTATATCATGATAAACATTGCAGATTAAGATGAACGCGTCGGATACAGGAAAAGATTAAAGAAAGTTCCAGCTTTAGTTTATGTATGTGATTAAGAATGTAATAGTGTAGTTTGATAATAAAGTTATGTGTTAGATATTTATGAATTATGTATAAGTTAAGGTTACTCGACCTTGGGGAAAAGTATGTAAGTTTAATGTATAAACAATTTATGTTTATATCTTCCGTAAATAGTAATAGTTGCATAGAATGATCGAACCGGATCCGAGGTGATTTAGGACCTGGATTCGGGGCCGTCACATTTATTGCTTATATATATATATATATATATATATATATTTCGTCCCACCTGAAGTTTACTTCACTACAAGAAAATCAGAATAAATGATTAAAAACATCAATCGCACTTTTTGGTCGCAGAAAGTGTTACTAGCGACCGCCATTAGCTTAACCGCTCTTGAATTTGGTCTCTAGAGTATGTTAATGACGGAACCCTTACGCTATTTGGTCGCAAAATCATTTTTACCTCCAAAAATTGGTACGTAAATATGGCGCCTTAGTTATTTGCGACCATTCACCATCATCAATCGCGCGCGCTATTACCGATACTTCCACATCATTTAAAATTAGCGATCAGACGCGTCATCGCCGATAATGGATCACGATCTATTCCAATTAACCGCCCAGCCAGTTCATTACTCTCAAAGAAGAAAAAAAGAGGGAGAAAAGAGGGAGAAGGGGGAGAAGAGAAGAGGGAAAAGAGGGGAAAACGCCGCCACCCACCATCACCACCACCACCACAATCACCATCGCCACCCACCATCACCACCACCACAGTCACCGTACCGTCGCCACCCACCATCACCACCACCACAACAACCGCCGCCAGACCACCACTGCAGTACAAATAGCCATTTTTCATACTTAAGATGTAGAATTTATGCATGAGAGTGGTACCAAATATATACTAATTAATTTTACAATTGCTTGAGCCCTTTGTGTGAAGGTAATGAAACAAAAGAATATAATCTCTCTTTATCGATGTTTAAAGTCTTATAATTAAAGCATAAGATTCGGTCCCTTAAATTATGTATGAAGAAGAAATTCTTCTTTTTTCGGGCTTTTACCTCTAATTAAAGTGGATGAGCTTAATTATTCTAAAATATGTAATACCATATATGCAAAATATCAATTTTGGGTCACAACATAAGTGACATAACAAATAACCGGCAAAATACCCTTCTTCTTATGGTGTACACGACAACACAAGTTAAAAATCAAATATACATAAGATCCTTTTAATTAACTCGTTAGTGAGTGATCAATCGTCAGCTTGATTAGTAGTAAGTTTTAAGAATAAGATTACCCCACGAAGGACTCTAATCAACCAATGAAGTTTAATAAGCTATTCCGGTGACTTTTTTAATTAATTAATTGTCGGTACTCCATTAATAGTTAAAAAAAGAGACAAATTTATAACTAAATCTAAAAGATACTATTTGGTAGTAGTAATTTTACAAAGACAAGAAATAACAAAGTCGACGCTTACTAGCTTCTGATCATACGTACACACAAAAAAAAAGAGTAATAAAAAGAGAGGCTAGTGCCACGTACGTCTAAAACTAAAATATATACATATATATATATATATAGTACAACATGCCATTTCTAACTAATTTGTGTACATAAATACGATACTCTACTAATATATATAGTACAACATATATAAGCTATTGGGAAAACCATTACGTATGGCTTAAGCCATACATAAATACGCTAATTAATAACATAAAGCACGCTTTGATATCCTGCACACGATATCTTGAAATTTAACAAAAGCCTGAACAGAATAAATCAGATTAGTCAAGTCTTTGTATCCAATAGAATTTGACCATGTATGCTGCAGAATATAACAATAGAATTTGACCATGTATGCCTTGAATTATAGTTGTGCACATTCTGTTTTGTGTGTTGGGATTATATTTTGCTGAAATTGGTCAAGTATGCATGCCCTCGTGCATGTGGATAGTCCATATTATAGGGGAGACTCTGCCGAATTTTTTTCATATATAAGTCAAATGGCCATATAACTTGAACATGAGTATAACATAAAACATAACTAGGAATTAAGTTTATCCATAATTCAATCAAGAAGAAGGTTCAAAGAAGTTTTTCCATATTTCACATCGAGAAGATAAAGAAAATGACACACATAAGAAAGCTACACAAACTAAAGGAACCAAGCCCAAGCCATTTTGAGCATGAGACTTGTTAAAATCACATTTTAAAGCCAAAATGGACTGCTTTTGGACAATTCATAGACACGACCTTAAAGGACTATTATGAGAAGATACAAAGTTGCTCATACATGCTAGTTGCTCATACAAAGGACTATTAAGCTCTCTTTTCAAGCCTAAAGTAACCTTAAGTAACTTAAATATACACGCCTGTAGACTATCCTAAATGGCCTATCCTATCCTATCCTATTGTCCTTTTGTTTACATACAATTACATATCCCGATGTTCTCTATATCCCCGACATGTTTATGTACCTTTCATTTATAACTTATACTAACATCCTAAATTTCTTATTTATAGATGTCTTTCAAACCGCAAAGACGAAAAAAGCCGGGTTGGGTCTGGGCCCCTAATCATGTGTCAAGGCTTCGGCTAATCCCGGATGATCGCATTCTTATACAGATCCGCCCTCCTCCGTGATAAAGACGTAAGTTAAACATCGTGTATATATATATAAGGGTTTAATATTTTCATTTTATAAATATAGTAGTCATTTAAATGTAAGGGTTTTAATATAAATTATCAGATATTGTAGTGATTTTCAAGATAGTAAAATTGTGAAGTGCATTTCACAATTATTATGTTACATGTGAATCGCCTCACGCCGGTGATTACACGGGCGAGCACACCTCTCGCCCATAAGGATCTGATTTAATGAATTTCGGGTATATTTTTTATCACACCGATAGATAATACATAGCTAATCAAATAATATTGTTTAGTAATATAATGCTTTTAATATTATTATTGTTGTTTTATTTGCGTAAACGATATAGATGGGACGCATTTACGTGCATCGCTTATTCGACACTATTATTCGCGTAATGCTACCGCATTTAACTAAAGATAATTTGAACAAGGAACGACAAAAAGCCCTACACAATGTCGAGATTGACCATCCAGATGGGGTGAGGAGTATATGCACGAAAGCATAGCCCTTCTGGTGGTGCGCATATATTTATACGGGTGAAGTGTGACCAAAGTGGAAAGTCGAGAGTTGGGTCAAGAGGCAAGATCGCCGCCCTCTAACAGATCCTCGTGTGTATCGATGGCGAGAAGGCAAAAGGCACGACGGGCGGCTAAAGATATCACATACCGCAAAGACATTCTTCGCTGTGGTAACGTATGTTATGTTTACAATCATCTTTTGTAGCTAAAATATCATATGTTTACATAATAATATGAGAAAATGAACTATAGGAGTCTAGGCCTCAAGGTCAACCTATCAATTGGTTGGATGTGTATGTGGCCACCCCGATGGTCTACACCAAGTCGCTCAGATAAATGTAATAAGTTCACTTTATCCTAATATGTTGTTCACCCGCGATGGTCTTTAGTATTTTTTTTTATTTATTTTAACTATTTAATTGTTCATCTTCCGACAGACACTTATAAGGGTTTAATGAACGAAGCGCTTATCCTCAAGGCACCCGCGCTCATCGATTGATCAAGAATTATGGGAGAGGCGCCCATCGTGAAGAAAAATTATGTCAAAGGCCAAGGACAAAGACGACGCCTTCGACCATCGATGCACAGCACAGCCACGCCACCTACCACACAATCATCAAAGTTATCCAAACCTATCATACTCCCGCCGACTGTGTGAGAGCGATCCGTCAGATCGTGATCTTCTTCGATATCTTTCAAGGCATCTCGCAGCCTCCGAGTCCCGATGAGTCAAGTGAGGCAAGCGATGGCGGCAAGCAGTTAGGAGGGTGAGCAAAGAAAGACAACAACAGGAGAGCAGTATATATATATCGCTTATTGTTTAGCTACATTGTTTTATATGTTTATAGCCTCCGAGTCAATGTTTTACTTATATGTAACATATATGTTTTATTACTTTGATAATTACAGATCCTAATTTGATGATCCATGAAGAGTGCCTCGACTTATTTTTTTTAGATTTTTAAAGCCTCAGACTCTTTTAGATTCATTCTTTCGACAATTGTATTAGTTTATATGGATGTTTACGATATCGATTATATTGTGTTGGATGAATGTTTATTCATGGATGAATGTTTTGTATTGTATTGGATGGATGTTAATATGGATGTCAGATATATATATATATATATATATATATATATATATATATATATATATATATATATATATATAATCGTGTTGGGATTGAAAGCAGTACAAAGCAAGTTATTTTTGGGAAATCAATAAAATAGGCAAAAATTTAAAAAAAAGGAAAAATCCGATCGTGACGCGTGCGGTCAAGATAAATGTATCAATGATCGCTGAATCTAAATAATCATGTCGCTATTATCTGGTCACGACACATCGCAGTGACACGTCACGCATGACAAATGACTCAAAGATAAGTCATAATAGCGACGACAGATCGGCCGCTAATTGCGCCGCTAATTATTCTTGTCGCTATTGGTGGTCGCCGATGTCCTTCAATGATCAGATTATCTGCGATTCGATGTCGTGACCGTGATACGATCGCAGTATGTCTATCTCTGTGATCGTATGTCGCGATCGATGCTATCGATGATAAGCTTTTTTTTTCAGTAGTGCTTTCGTGGTGGTTGATCGCTTTTATAGCTTTTCTTTACGTTTCGTCCGCTCGGAGTTTACTTCGTGGCGGTTGATCGCTTTTGTATGATTTTTATTTACATTTTGTCACTTTGGAGTTTTCTTCGTGGCGGTTGATCGATTCTGACTTTATTTATTTTCGTTCCGCTTCGAGTTTCCTCCGTGGCGGTTGATAGCTTTTCTGACTTTATTTACATTTCGATCCCCATGGAGGTGCTTCGTGGTTGGTGATCATGTCAGATATATATATTTACGATTTTTATATATATACCGCCATCGCTTTCATATAAATTGCATGATTCTATGCGCTTAGGAATGATGTGATCATGATTCATCCCATGAATCTAGATTAGGTTGCCGTGATGGACATTTTCAAATGTAAAGTGACTTTGTAAATTATTATGTGGTGTCCGAATTTCGCCGATGGTTTCCATACCCACGAGTAAGTCAAGATTATTTTGTACATTATTTTCGATGCGGATGCCTCGTGATCTCACAAATAAAATCAATCAATAGAACATTTAATAAAATGGGAGTGTAAAAGGTCTCAATTACTTATCGAGCATCGAGGTTTGAAAAACCTCTTTATAAAAAAACATCATCGCTTATATCTTGCTTAAAATTGAATTTTTACATAAATTCAAACCATGTGAATATAGGTTCGAACGAGACCGCGACTACTTCCAAATAATAGCACATCAATTTCCGATACACACATTCGGATAATAGTTTCTTGAAAAGAGGCACACACAGTGGTAACATGAATTTTGGGGGTGCCTAACACCTTCCCTCCCAAGATAACCAAGTCTCGGGACCCTAATGAATCTCTTGTTTCAATTAACCCATTTAAGAAGTCACACATCACTAGGTCAACGCTGCAAACCTTTTTTACCATTGTGTTGAGACAACCATTTAAAAACCAATTGGCGACTCTAATAATTCATCGTCGTCGACATTATACACGTATGACCTTTTTCACTTGTTTTTTCAAACAAATCTCACCTAAAACGGTAACATCAAAGTTAATAAAAGAAGCGGAAAGGGGACATCCAAAATCCCGACGATATATATATATATATATATATATATATATATATATATATATATATATATATATATATATCTTATTTTATTATTATTAATATCTGGTCTAACAGTGTATTATTATCTTAATTTTAAAATAACAATTAGCTTAATTTTTATGGTGGACCAAAGAAGTTAAAATTTGTATTATTAATTTTTATGTTTGTGAGAAGATGGAAGATAGGATATTAGGATTATAACATTTTATTAATGAAGTATTTATGTTCGACATTATTATTCTTATTTTAATGACTTTTGTGATCCTAACACCTCTGATATATACATTATCAATGTATCATATTTTAAGTCTTTTTCAAATAAGGCTCTCATTTGAGGGAGAATTAACATGAATGTGAACTCGAATAAGAAGGATAACAGATATTGTTCCTCCATTGTACCAACAGATCGACACATCTAGATGTTTTGAAATCAATTTATAAAATTCTGAAATTTTAAATTAATAGAAATTTATTTAATTTAATTTAATAAATAGCTTACTAAAAATACTATATTAATTTATTGTATTCAAAATTTAAATAAATTTATATCAACTTTTTTAATATATATATATATATATATATATATATATATATATATATATATATATATATATATATACTAATTTTGAAACCATATGCATTCAATCTCCAAGTGGATTTGATCTGAAAAATCAAAGCCTATCATTCTGTTGACAAAGTCAGATATAAATTAGAATACGACAAATTTTGATATTTTATATGCTATAAGGCTAGCAAGTAGCAGCTACTATTTGCTTTCATTACTTAATGCTTAATAATGACTAATGATATTTACTGGCAACTACCCTGGAATAAAAAAAAAATATTTTTTTTAATTGTTAATACTACGTACAGTCAATGCCTATCTCCATAATTTATTCATTCAATTTATTTAATTTCATTATTTTTCTCTTAAGCGCGCGCATATATATATATATATATATATATATATATATATATATATATATATATATCGGATTTAATTAAGTGCAAGATATTCTTTATCTTACTCATCTCATGTTATTCCTTTAAAGCTGCTGACAGCTTTGGCCATTAAACTGTAAATACATACTTTTAATGATTTGACAACATATAGCGTCATTTAAAAGATATATAGACTATTGTATTTAATCAAACCGTCATTTATAGTAAAGTAGAATACTGGATGATTAAGATAAAGTAGATGACTGATTATTGCTATATATATATATATATATATATATATATAATGGATCAAATAACAATATCATTAGATTTAAGAAGGGCTAGGATAAAAAAATCAACCTGCTTAGCTGCATTTTTATTCCCTTGTTGATCTCATACATGATATTTTAAATGGCTTACTTTTGTTTAAGAATATATAATTGTTTTCCATTTGATGAATATATGATCTTTAATTGTCATTAAGTCCATATTTTTCTAATAATGTGTAAATATGTGTTCAGGGAGGGCATTCATTTATGTGTTCAGCCAGCAGGAATATGTGTGTAAATATGTGTTCAGGCATAAATATGTGTAAATACGTGTTCTTGGGGCATTCGTACACGTGTCTGTCAGTAACTGAGAACTCAATTGCAAGCTCCCAACTAACTAGGCTCATGTACGGTATTTTAGATTATGCATACCTGTCTGATTGTGAGTTAATTTAATGGTTATGGGCAGCAGTGGCAAAGCCAGCTTAAAAGGTGTGGGGGTCAATTAACCCTATTCAAAAAATTTATTATATAATATATAATAAATTTAAATATAATGAATAAATTGATCCATTAAATTTTTTTAATATACAGGTGTTAAATTAAAATTTTTATAACTTTCTTAATTTCATATTATTTCTACTCTTTGATGTATGCAATCTCCTCTAATATTTTAAAAATAAATAATAATTTAATTTATATTATATTATTTGTATAACATTAGAAATTTAAATATTTATCCACCCCACCCCACTCCACCCCACCCCACCCCACCCCACCCCACCCCACCCCACCCCACCCCACCCTACTCCCACCCCCCCCACCTCCACCCCTACCCCACACCACTCCCCACCCCCACCCACACTACCCAACCCACCCACCCCACCTCGACCCCCTACCCCACCCCACCCACCCACGCCCACCCATCCCACCCATCCCACCCCACCCCACGCCCACCCCTCACACCCCACCCCACCCCTCACCCCACCCCCCACTCGCCCACCCTACCCCACGCCACCCCCATCCCCACCCCACCAAAAAAAAAATATTATATGATTATATATACAACCTCACCCCCACCCCACCCCATCCCATCCCATCCCATCCCACCCCCACTCCAACCCTTCAAAAAAAAATAATATTATATGACATGATACACCTCTTACCCCAACCCCACTCCACCCACCCACCCACCCACGCATCTTCACCCTCACCTCACCCAAAAAAAAAATAATATTAATTATGTGACATGATATTTCATAAGATTACTTTAAAGTTTTAAATTCTACCCCTTATATTCGCTCTCTATCATATAAGATATATTAATTTCATTTTTTAAAAATTTTGTTTAAAAGTCAAAACATCTTAAAATGGTTAATATGGTTTTTAACCATAATCATATGGTTCCAATCCACATTATCCATATTAAAAATGGTTAATATGGTTTTAGTTCTTAAATAGTTGGTTAACTATATTTTGAAAACCAAAATTAATCCATAACCATATTTTATCGGGTCTGGTTGAAGCCAAGAACCATATATGTTCACTGTGAGAAATGCGTACAAGCCTTTTAATAATAAAAAAATTAATAAACAAGTAATGATCAGCTTAATGATGCTTGCTTCTTAAAAAAAGTAGATTTCATTCTAGTGAAGTGACAGAAAATTAAGTTGAGAATTTTAGGGAATTCTGTAGAAGCAGCTTGAAATTTGTGCATAAAAGTTTTAATTTACTTATAAGCTCATGCAACTAGCTAGTATGTCTGTAATGAGCAAATCTAGCAGCAAATTGAACTGTGTCTGTAGTTCTGTACTATACTTGATTGAACTAAGGAAAGTAAGAAACTATAGCTTTTTTAAAGATATATATTTCATTAATTATTTGCAATTCATGTTTTAAATTCCAAGAGAAAATTGAGTTTTTTATACTCAGCAAAAGGCTAATTATCCTTTGAAGAGAATCCAGGCTATATATATATTAGGATGAATTGTGTCGAAGCTAGTTTTCCAACTTTCAGTAGAAAAATGACTGAAATTTGCAGTTCTTGTCGGGAAACATTGAATGACTGACTAAGAGTAGCAAGAACTGATGTAGATGCAGTTCCACAAGTATTTACCAGCTTTCCTCTTGTTATCTGGTATTCATTGTTGTAAAGCAAGGAAGTGCGCATGGCGCTTAATGCTCTCTCGCTCGAAGAGATTCCTCCTTCCATCTGCATGTGAGCCCAAATATAATGCTCATATGTTAGTTTTAAAGAGCAGTAACATGGCACTTAATATTGGATAAAATTAAAGCAATATACACAGCTTGACTTCAATATTACAACTTAACGAAGAGGGAAAGGCCGATCAGTTCCGAAGAAGAATATTAACACTCACCTGGCAGCAAAATGGAATGATTCGATCTCCCCGGCCATATTCGTAGAAGCTGCATATGGTAACAAGATCATAATATTTATTGACCTGAAACCCATATAACAATTGTTTCTGGATATAGGATTACCAACATCGAGCATCACCATCCTGAATGAACCAAACTTAGATTAAAAGAATTCAAGTTTGTCCTTCAAGAGGGAGATATTTGACAAATTTTTGCATTCTTCTGTAACTGTTTAACACCATACTGAACCAGTTAAATCTTTTTACACCATTCTAATAGACAACCAAAAGCAAGAAAAACCTATCAAAAATATTGAAAAATGCATACCAACACAAAATAAACATATAGAGATCCATACAAATAATGATATTGATATTGATATCGAAAGAGAATTACAAGCACATCATGTTTCAATAAAACACAAACATAGGATAGCACAAGTAACACAGTATTACGGAAGTGATTAGCATAAAGTTTATTTTTTGAATAGCCATTAATCGCATTAATCAGAAGATCTTGACGCAGGCAAGACTCTATGTGTGTCAGTATTTTATTGGCTAATTGACCAACTTACCATAAAATAAATTTCATGCTAACCGGATCTCAGTATTACCATAAGCCACAAGTCTAAAACAGTACATAAAGATAACTACAAGGGGATTAGAACAAACAACAATCTAAACCCCCCTCAGCAGTACTCATCACCGTCATCACCTTCATCTTTGGCACCCTCAGCACCGACTTCCTCGTAATCTCAATCAATTACGAATAGACCTAGCAAAATATGGTTATGGGTTGGTTTTGGTCTACAAAATAGGGTTATGGTTCCATTTTAGAACTAAAACCATATTAACTATTTTTAATATGAGTTTTATGGGTTAGAACCATATAGTTATGGTTAAAATATAGGTCGACCCATATTTTAAATTTCAAACTTACATTTATTATGATCCAATTAAATAAATTATTATTAGATATATCATGTATACATAATCACTAAGTATTTTTTTTTTATATATATAATCACTTTGAATATTAATTTTTTTAGGGTGGGGGTATAATAATTGAATATTATTCGAGGATAAAAGTCCGATGGACTTTTCACGCATATTAAGAAGATGAATGAAATGATAAAATTGTCCATAATAATGTCATTAAATATGGAGAGAGAATTAGAATAAGAAAATTATGAGATATTTAACGTTACGTATAATAGAAAAATATGTGTAAAAGTTTGGTTATTAAAAAGAAAATAGATATTTAACATGAGACTACCCAAAATAGTAATTATGAGCACGGATAACTCACGTAACCGCCTCGCAAGGACTGGTCGTATTAATGCACTCGATCTAATAAACTCACACTTCCTTGTGTGGCGGGTACTTTTTAGTTTAAAACGTCTCAGCGGCATCAAGTCTGGTGGATGATACAAACGAGATTCCTGATAATACACTCACCGCGGAACATAAAAGTAGCCGAATGGAACTTTCGTTCTCCAGTACATCCAGACGCCAGATGTCTTGTAATTTGCTTGATTGTGTTTAATCGGATCCAGCTCTTTCAGTGCAGTGGTCCCGACTCTTTGAGCTAACATTGTGACCACGTGGTGCTTATCATCTCTCTTGTATTTTACCACGAGTCTCCTGCGTCGTTTGCTATGAGCTAGCAGCTTAAACATCCATGCGTTCATAAATACGCTTTCGGTGGTACTGTTATTTGCATTTGACGGCTGTTACTGCGTTCTCCTTGTTGTTAAGTACGAATCTCGGGGTCTCATTTACGCGTATTAATATTTCCGGTCGACGTTCTCAAATCTCATCAGTAAGCACAAGGTTAATTAAAATCAGTCGCGCAGCCTCACAATATCTTGACTAACAAATAAGCTTGGTAGGACACTTTGCTGCGGAAAGGATTTGCCTAAATCTGCTCCCCTCTGATTACATTCACGATCCGTATATCGTATCACTAGCTTATCTGCAGTATGACCCAGAATGGTCCCATTCCAATCGACGAATGCCCAAATACATGAGTACATGTGACAACTACATTATTATCTGACACATGGCTGGCGAGTTTAAATCTGAATATTATCTTGAAACTGATATTTATGCTCGAATAAATCCTCATCGCGTTTATTTCGTTTATTGTTCTGATAATGGTAGGACTCTTAAGCATACTCTACAGAACCCATTCCAGTTCCACCATTACCCGTTAGTATTTGCGATACCAACCTCACGAGAGAAAAAAATGGAACAACAAAAGGAAAAGGGTAAAGCTCGACTTCTAGCCCGGTAATACTATGACTGAATAATGTTGACAAAGTATCGTTAATGCCAAAGAAAAATGATCTATTAAACGATGGGCGACAAATTTAGGATCCCCGATATTACGGTGAAATAATAACTAGTAGAGTTAATAGAGAATGAAATCTACTATAATCTATGAATTTAGCAGATCCATCGTAAATATTTTATCACTTGTAACATATCGATATTAAATCTCGAATCGAATATTCTATCTTTGCTACGGGCAAAGATATTGCATTCAATCGGTCGTATTAAATACGACACATTAAGTCTTTGCCTTTGAAGGCCGAAGATATTTCATCAGTCGGTCAGTATTCTGTCTGACACTGTTAAATGCTGCTGTTCAGGCAAGATATTAAATAGAGGCCTTTACAGGCGAAAGATATTGCCAGTTAATCATTTTATTATCTTTACCAGACGAAAATATTGATAATATCATCGTTTAAGGTAGGGTTATGGTGAGCAAAATCGAGGATTAAGGATTAAAGGATATTGGTTATCATTTTAGAACTAAATTGGTGCCTCTAAAACCATATCGAAGCTAACAAAATATAGATATTTTACAGACGAAAAGAAGAAATTTTATTTTTCGATATTTTTACGATAGTCATAGTATGAGTTTAGTAATGGGTTGCTTACGTAGAATAATCTTTCGTGAATAGTAAGCTTAAATGAATATAGTTAACTCGTGAATAGTAACTTAAAATATAGAAAAAGTCAAATTTGATAATTGACCATCATTTTAAATTTCAAAGTCTTGGAGGAAGGTCGGAAGTGATCTTGAGATTTATTATGGCTCTAAGATCACAATTAAATAAATTATTATTAGATATATCACCTGCTTCTTATTGCCACCACCACATTTTGAAATAAAATTCGCACATTTCTTCACCAACACAATATTTATAACCCCTAATAATTTTAATCAATTATCGCAATTCTTTAACGGTTGAAAGACTTATATCTCAAACTTATATATATAACATCCAAAAGTACAATGATGCGGCAATTAGGATTAAATATTTAACTATGATATAATAACACCCAGGTTGAATTCCTCGATAAAACAAAAATAAAACATAAAGGCATTAATTTAGGGCAGCCGTAAATCATCATTTTCATTCATATAAAATAAATATTTCCTTATCCATATGAATCGATAATTAATTGTTATATTATTCTGAATCACAATTATAATGACGGTGGTTCCCGGGGAAAGAGGGCTTTCGATAAGGATCTTATTCTCGATTAGGTGAAGCAATCACATCTTGATCTGGAATGCGACCATGGCGTATTCACCGTATTTTATTTTGTACCGGGTATTCAACCGAATCAATTCTGTAGTAACCACCGAGGCTTTATTATGTGGTTTCACCATAACTTTCAGTTGTAGGGGATACGCATGGGCTAACGGCCGTAAATGCGAATATTCCACATTGATGCGAATATTCTCACGAATGACGAATATTAGCGGTCTGAATATTCCCGCGACGAGCAAATATTCACAAGCCGAAATAGAATGTTTTATAAGACACTTATTTGAAATATTTGTATTTAACCCTTAACTATCGCGTTAATCGAATCAACCCTTCTTTAACTTCAAAATAATAAATAAAGAGAAATTCCTTTTTATTTAAAAAAAATTTGAGGTCTTCGTGTACTCGTAATCACTTCAAAGTATTTTTTTTATATATATATAATCACTTTGTTTGGGGGTATAATAATCATGAATATTATTAAAGTTAAAGTCGCGAAGGCTTTTCAGCAGCATATTAAGAATGAATGATAGGCGATAAAATTTCCCGTAAATAATAAATTTAAATATGGAGAGAAAATTAGAATAAAGTAATAAGATTTTTTATCATGGGACGGAGGGAGTAATTTTTTTTGGTGGGGTGGAGGTGTATACATAATCAGTAACTATTTTATTTTTGGGTGGGATGAGGGTGAAGGTAGAGGTGGGGTATATACATAATCAGTATAAAAAAAATTAGAGTTGGGGTTAGTGTGACGCCCCCAAAATAGGTCCATTCCATCCAACCCATTCTAAGTCGCCAAATACATGGTACAGAAATAACTACAACTTTATTAATACATTTGTCGCACAAAAATAACGACAACATATATATATCATGAGTTTAAATACAATTATTGTCTTCTATACAATATGCATACCCAAATAAATCCTCATCACAATTATTTATACATTATTTTACAAAATGGTGAGGACTACTAAACAACTCTCTCTAGAACCTTCATTCCATACCCGAAGTAGTACTCGCTACATTCTCGCCTCCCGAGAAGAAAAAAATGGAACAACAAGGAAAAGGGTGAGCTCAACTAACCCAAAAAGAATATTATGACTAAGATAATATACAACAAATTATCGTTAGTCTTCAACAGGAAAAATCTAATGAATACAATAGACAACCGTTTTAAATCAACAACTACTGGTGAAACAACAATTCATTAGAAGAGTTAAGTAGAGAATGCAAACTACTATCTTCTATATATGAATTTAAAAGTTCATCGTCGATATTTTATCCTCGTAACATCAATCAATATATATTGGAATCAAATATTCATCTTTGCACCTGTGCCAAAGATATTCATCATTGGTCATGTTCATCTAAACACATGTTCATCTTTGCACTACTACGCCAAAGATATTCATCGAAATCATTCATCTCTGCACTACAGCCAAAGATATTCAATAATATCATCATTTAAGACCGAGGATGATGAAAATATTTTAAAGAAAGCGAATCCAGTGAAACAAAATGACAAGGATTAAGGATTAAGGATTCAGACTTTGTTTTACCCATGTCCAACAATACCTCAAAAATAATCATAGTGGTGTAGAAATTCAAGAATGATCAAAACATGGATACAATCAAAGCTAGTATCCGTAATAGATATTTTGGACTAAAAGAAGAAATTTCATTTTTCTATTGAATAGTGCCGTATTCGTGAATAAGGTCAGATATCGTGAATAATAAAGGTCGATATCGTGAATAGTAACTCCGACACCAAAAGATAGAAATTTCACAAAAAAACATCTTCACGCTTCGTGAATAAGTACTCGTGAATAAGAACTCGTGAATAGTAACCCGAGCATGAAAAAGTTTCAAATTTGCTAAAAATTTCCAACCAATATTTTAAGATAATGATATTGAAGAAATAATATCATTTTCGAATAAAATAACATCCCTTACCTCGAAAGACAAGATTTCTAGTAAAAAACAGGATATAAGCTATGACTTGAACTTGCACCAGTATAACAATACTCAAAATATACTCAAAATACTCACAAGAATACGCCGATAATATAGAGAGAGAAAACTTCATTTACGGTGTGATTTTCAATTCTAACCTAAGCACCCTATTTATAGAAAAATGCTGTAACACCAAAAATGTAAAATTTAATATAATATTATTATTATTTGTTAAAATTCTATACGCCCACTTTTGGAGATCTGATTTCAGCAATCAATAACACATGCTAGACCCACTTAACACACCAAAAACGTTTTTCTTGAAAAAAATAATTAAAACTTCCAAAAATTAATTATTTCGGAGCTTGAGAACTTTAATAATTCATAATAAATAGCCCTTTTGTCAGAAAATTCGCATCTTGCGTGTTTTTATAGGAAATTCAATTCTCTACAACTTTGCAGAAGAAAGTTTTTCAAATTCCAAGCAGAAATTGACCGAAATCCATAAGCAAGCGATTTTACAAGTTTATAATCAAATTTGATCAATAATAATTGTGTCCACCAACACACAAAATATGTGTTAAACATTTAATGCCACAAAATACTCTTCCTCCTCATATACTCATATATCCCACATTCATTATAAAATATCACCAATTAATATATTATTAAAATAATATATTTAAATGAATTATTTTATCGAAAAAGATAAAATATTAATTTTCAACAATTGTCACATTAAAATTTTCTCCATCTATATCCACATAAAATCAATATTTTCCTCATCATATAAATCAATAATTAATTATTCACAAATAATATTACGAGTAATCACACTACTCATGGCAACCAGTAGTTCTCAGGAAAGAGGGGCTTTCAATAAAGATTTCTCCTTCTCGAGCGCAATTAGGTGACCAAACCTCTCTTTAGATGTAACTTTCTAGACATTGTCAATAATGTTTTCTAATAATATTATTAGGATAATATGAATTATTGCTTCGATAATGGAAAAACTTGTCGTAATGACAATTTATTGAAACAACAAGAATATAAAATATCAATGCAAAGAATTATTGAATCAATAAAATAAAATCTTTGACAAGAATTATCGTAATAATTATCGAGTAGTGCCTTCTTACGTAAGAATCAATAATTGGTGCAATACCGTAGTGCTACTTGTTCAACAACGCGTATTAGTGTGTTTTAACCATCATGTATTCCAACAAGATAATCTGCAGAATAACTACGCCTGCAATTATTTATAAACAACTTATATTTGTCATTTTCTTCATCCAATCGCTTTCAGTTATGGGGCCCAAGAAAAGATCGCTAAGTGCATTTAATATTCCTCGACAAAGACGAATATTTCCACCACCAAACGAATATTTCCAAATAATAATGAATATTTTATAACCACTTGCTTATTCGAAATATTTATGATTTTACCCATAACTATCCACATTAATCAAATCAACCCTTACTATTTCAAAATAATAAATAGAGGAAAATAAATTTCATTTATTAATAATTTGGGGTCTTACAACCTCCCTCCTTATGAAATTTCGTCCTCGAAATCGACGATACGTCTGGTGTGTTTCAAAAGATGAGAATACCTCCTTTCATTTTCGTTTTCAACTCCCGTGTCATTTCCTCAATAAGATGGTTTTTCTACAAAACTTTAACTTGTGGTATGTTGCCTTATTTTTAATAGCACTTTACCAATGCAAGTATATGCTGCTCAATTATAATATTCAAAGAAAGCAAGGATATCGTTCCCACGAGGAAATAGACTAATATTTATCAATTACTAATTCTAATGCAATTAATCCTATTTTAAACTACAAAATTTTGTTTTTGATTTAAAATTTAAACTTAACAAAACTAATGATTAAAATCAAAACTTCACAAGAATAATCGCAGATTTAACAGTGTTAAGATTACAACTTCCTTGGTATTTCATTTAAATCAATTCACTTCCCATTTAAAGCAATTAATTAATATGAATCATTATCCAAGAATGATTTATAAAATTCACACACTTTTTCCAAATCACGTGAACAAATCCTCCTAACTCCGATCCTTAAGACACAAAATTACAAGGAACACCCTTCTCAATTAATTCACTATATTCCTATGTGAATCAAGTTAATTAGTGGTTTACGATAAATTCTTTCAAAGGATACAAAAGACACATAGGTATATTCCTATCCTACATGCTAATCATATTAACCCTATTCAGATTATATGAACAGATGTTATTATATCCAGATCATAATCTATACTCCATCTTCCAATTTTATATAGATTATCCAAATGATTGTTGGCCAAACAATTAATCAATAAGCAAAAGATATAATAAACAATTCAATAAAACCAACTTTCATTCAATGGAAGGTTCAATTTAAACTTCATACCAAGTTCTCGTTGCAATCTTAATGAAAATTTAGTTCATGCTAATAATAAAGAAAAACATCATCCAGATTAATAATCCAAACATCCCGAGATAATTACAAAAGATAAAACTAGAGAAGAGAAGAAGAAACTCTAAATTTTCTCCAATACTCTCTCTTTGATCTTCAAATTTCTTTTGTAATTTTCCTTCGTGTTTTTCTTCGTTGTTCTCTCTGCGAATCCTTGAAAAATTGAGTGATACGCCTTTTCTAAAATCTCCTCCTATTTGTATTAGTTTCCCTCTCATTCAGATTCCTTTTCGCTTCAACCACCCACTGGAAGTAGAAAATCCTCTTTTTTTTCAGCATGGCGCTAAGCGCTCAACACAAGTTATTTCAAGCGCTAAAGCGCTTGACCTGTGACCACGTAATTACAAAAATGCCACTCGACTCTAATTTTAATGATTTTGACCTTTTCTTCTAAAATGACCAATTTGTCCCTCCGGCTCCAACCTATATAAAATAAACACAAAACAGATAAAAAGATACTAAAAAACAATTAAAGATAGCAATAATTAAGTTTAATAATATCAGATTCATAGGTATAAAACCTACTCATCAAATACCCCCAAACTTAACCAATCGTTGTCCTCAAGCAATAAAACACAATGCAATAACTAAATATGCAATACAAATGCCTATCTACGTGCCTAAAATTTCAAAGTATCCAAACGAACAAAATCTATTCATCAAGCCTCGAGAAATCAGATTAAACATGCTAGTATATCATATCAAGACAGATTAATAATTTCTAGTCAATCATCAAATCTTACCTGTTATTACCGATAGTGTGTGCAGGTTTGAACAACAATGCTAACTAATATAATGCTAAATACAAAACATAATAGATCTTTTTAAAAGCGCTATATAAGTGTCAACTCACAAAATTCACGAACAAGCTAGATCCAACTAAAGTCAAACATCCACCAAATTCAAGAGTACAATCAAGGGATACTTATGTTTTACTTATCATTACGGGGCTTTTTGCTCTTTTCCCGCTTTATTTGCTTTTTTTTTTTTTTAAACCATGATATGCAATGTCTCATTCCATTAGGCTAATGCATACCCCTTAGCGAGCTTTCAACCAACGACTCCCGGACCATATATAAGACCTTAGGCGCTTAGGTGTTAAGACACCCTTCAAGCATTTTGCTCAAGTAACAAAGGCCCCGAAACAAAACTAGCCACGGTATTTTTTTTTTTCTTTTGAAGCTTATATATCCCAAATTTTTCCCCCAAACTTAAGTTTTTGTCTAAATTCAGTCATCTCCGCCTATTCATGTCTTTCATTCATTCAAACTAGTATTATCCTCAAGAAGTCCACTATGTGTCAATTTAGACTCAATCAGTCAACATAGTTGTTTTTACTGTGCTATCCTTATTATATCAGTTTCAAACAGGTAAAGATTCAAATCATGACAAGAAATCACATCACAGTCTTAACAGTCAGTACTATACTTGTCTACTCAATTCCAATCTCATCACTGGCCAAAACAGACTTAAACTATCTAACAGCTGGAAACATGCAAATATTTGAAATTTTTTTTTTTTTTTTTAATTTTTTTTTTAAGAAATTAGAATGAAAATTACATGAAAAAACTACTTAAATGAATACTACATGAATGCAAAACTACTAAATGAATACTATATGAATGCAAAATTACTAAATGAATACTACATGAATGCATTTGGGAATGGAAGAATGTACCCCAAACTTCACCTATGCAATGTCCTCATTGTATATAACAAACAAAACATAAGAAATTAGGCACTGAGGACTTCCCTGAAAGATAGACGCCTTATTCCTCGTCAAGATCCTCGTCTTCTTCTTCATCAACCTCATCTTCGTGGGGTAGATCGGTTGAGGGTACGCAGACAATGGGGAAATTGGTAGGGGAGCAAGAATTGGATTCATGCGGTCAAACATCTCTAGGAATGCCGCACTACGATTCGATACATCTCTCGTTTATCATTTGAAGCTGAAGCTATCTCGATTTCTTTCAACCCGGCCAAAACCTGTTGAACTCTAGTAGCCACCATGTCAATCCTTCTAGTTTGATTTCTTAATTCTCGTGAATATCTTTTAAAAAAATTTGGTGGTGGCCCCGGAACTTCCAAAGTGCGGGGAGGATTATCGTGTAATTGTTGATTAGGCTCGGCTTCGGACTCTGGAGGCACGATAATGAACCCTAACCCTCTCGGGTGTGGTATACCACCACCCCATACCTTGTACTTCTTAATATGCGAAAAGTGGTCAATCGCAGCCTAAGGGAGGTTGTCTAGCTTCTTCAAAGATCCCATTTTGACTCCGACTTGTTAACATAGTCCAGTTGATCAAAGATGGGTGAGGTAATCCACCGAGGTCCCTCCTCGAATTGCTTTGTCAATTGAATCATGTATAACATGACCCACATCTATCGCTTTTTCCTTGTGTAACGCAGAAAAGCAACGCCGCCTGTTGATTTATAATATCACTCATATGCCTACACGGCATCAACTTGGCACAAATAAAGGCATGCCATGCTTTCCCATAATCGCTTAGTGCGGATCGAGGAACAAAACAAACTTCTTGTTGATCTGTTAATTTCCATGTTGTTCGTGTGTACACAAAGCTTGAATGATCTCTCGTGAGACCCAGATTTTATTAATAAAGATTTAAATTTTGTCGAAATAATTTTTTTAATATTATGGTGTGAATTTGAGATAATATTATAAGTTGTGGGTAGTATTTATAAATTTTGCAAAGTATGCAAGTGGTTATATTATATTCGATTGGTCTGGGAATATTCGGTTTAAGCAGGAATATTCGCATACAACTACCAATCATTGGTGGACCCACAATGTAATTATTCATTTGATCGAGAAAACGACAAAAATATTTTTATTAAAATAACGGCGGAAGTTTTACCGTGGTTATTGTTGAACTACTTTCAGTAGTAAAAGTACAAAGAATACGTGTGGTTGCATAGTAACAACACCAGTATTGATTATCGATGCTTTATGTGAGAAGTCACCGCTTTTGATTCCATTATTGTCGATTAATAATATGAATTATTATATAGCGATAACGACGCTTTTGTTTTATTCGTATTATTAACGTAATAAAATGTAAACATCTTTTATATAAAATAGAATACTTTATTAAAGTTATTCTATAAATAGAATATATTATATTTTATTACGATAGTGTCAGATAAGATTACTGCATATGTTGTTTCAGATAAGTATTGCATAAGTGTTTGCATAGTAAAATATTTTTATATAAATAGAATATATTATATTTTATTTAAAAGATTTTTTTTAAATATGGACCGCCGATTAAAGTAAATCAACGGACCGTTTATGGATTAGTTACTTATGCATTCCATTTTCCTATAAAAATAAGCTCATTCCTTCATTATTTTCTTATTTAATTCATTGAAACTCTGTAGAGAGAAATTATAGAGAGAAGCTATATAGAGAAAATTATAGAAAGAAGAAGAGTATTCGCTACTTCACTACTTCTATATTCAGGTTCTTTTACGGTGAAGGGGTGTTATTCTTTCTTCTTGAAGAGAACTTCATTATTCCATTCATTATCATTCTTTTGGAATAACTCGTAAAAGTGGCATACCCTATACATAACCTCAGACACGGCAGATACCCTATACTTGGTGAAATCCTTATGTTATTCCATTGCTTATTATTCGCTGAATAACTCAGATACGCTGATTTTACCCTATACTTGGTGACATTCTTCTATTATTCATTGGAACATCCTGTACGTGTTTTACACCGGACCGGGTTCCATTTTTATTATTCTCGTTGAACATCCTCGCTCGTGTGTTTTACACCGGACCGGTTAAAATCTTTATCATTCCGTTGAATATCCTATTCGTGTGTTTTACACCGGATCCGGTTCCATCTTTATTATTCTCGTTGGAACATCCCGCTTGTGTGAATTTCACCGACCGGTTCCGTTATTATTATTCTGTTGGAATAACTTGTTTATGCGCGGCACCGCATGCATGGTGATTTCTTTTGTTATTCCATTCTTTATTATACCCAGTTAAGTTAAAACTTTGACTTCTATACTCCATGAAATTAGTAGAATATCCTTGATATTTGCGTTTCATCCAAAGATCTTTTCATGGAAATATTCTTCCGATCATTCTTGAATTTTACTCACTAAACAAAGATATCATGTCGACAAACTGGACGTTAATAATTCATGGATTAAATAATTCTTGAACTTGTTTTATTGAATTACTATGTCATTATCATCATCCTCATGTTATATTATGTTATCTTTGGCTTACGCAGCATAGATGAACTCAAAGTATGATTATGACCAGGATCATTCTAAGATAATCACGACTTGATATAAATGATGTGACAAAAGTCCTCAAAGGGTCTGTAATGCGTTGATGGATAGTTTTTGGTATGATTATGACCAGGGTGATTCGGTATAGTCATGACCATTGATAATTTGATGAAAATCCTTGACCGTGGTATGTGGATGATTAGATGTGGTGGGTTTATTTATTTATTGTCGAGTCTCAAACGATAAAAATTGATGAAAACCTTTTAAAACCTAAAAGATAGTAGATTTTATTCTCTACTGACTCTTTTAATGGATTCAGATATTCCACCGCAGCTTAAACCGGTTGTCTATTGTATTTTATCGGTTTAACACTTTCAAGGCTAATGATAATTTATTCTCGCATTATCTTAGTCATAATATTTCTTCTTGGGCTAGTTGAGCTCACCCTTTCTTTCATTTTTTCTTCGTGAAATGAGAACATAAATTTTGGATTTAGTTGGGGAACGAGTAATGGTCGAGAGGATAGCATTAGTAGTTCTCACTATTCGTGAAATAGTGTGATAATAGTTGTAATGAGGACTCCTTTTGAGTTTGTATAATATCTAGTAGACAATATTTGTATTCAAACTCACGTTTATGTCGATTGCATACCTATACGCTTTAGGTTAGTAAGTTGTATTTGAATTTATGTACCATGTAAGTGGCGACCCAAGATGGGTGACGATACCTAATTTTGGCGTCGCCACAGCTTGGTATCGTAGCTTAGGATATGATCCTGGCTAAGATGTGAGAATAGTACTAGGAGGGAGAGACGGGGAATTCCTTCGCTAGTATGACCTACCTAAATTTTTATTTAGTATTTAATTGGTCTCATTGAGTATAGGGATAATATGTGATATGTTAATTAACCCTTATTTTGTGGCGGTGTTTGAAAATGGCATCCGAGAATGTTGAGAATAAGAATGGAGCACAGAGACTGTTGATTCTCCACAGATCAATAATCGTGACAATGTACAACACGATGGCGATAATCCTCCGTAAACAACAACACCGATCAATCGACTAACGATTTTGAGACGTTTAAGAGGTTTTAGAATTCATGCAACATCAAAGCGAAAGCGAATTTCGCCCAAAACGTAGGTGGAAACACGGAAAACTCTCAAGGTCACCGCTTAAACAATTCAAGGAGCCGGGACCACCGGAGTTTAAGGGAGAGCCAAAACCACTTCGCGAAGCATGGATAAAGCAGATTACCAAGATATTTGATGTCTTGGGATGCTCCGAGGAGCAAAAGGTTCTTTTTGCGCGCTTTTATGTCATTCGCTGGAGAGCAGACATCGGTGGGAATCCAGAAACGTACTCAACCTCGCCAGATCAAGATATCTTGGGAGAAGTTCCAGAGTCGTTCAACGACAAATACTTTTCCCGAAAGCATTCGCCACATGAAGGAGGTGGAGTTTATCAAGTTGGAACAAAACAATACGACCGTGTCGCATCACGAGGCAAAGTTCATGAGTTATCACGCAAGGCCCCACTTGGTAGATAATGAAGAGAGAATGGCGCGAATGTTTTTAAGAGGTTTGAAGCGGAGATACGCCAACATCTTATTTCTCATAAACCGTGTTTTTATTCGGGATGTTGTAAATAGGGCTCAATTAGTGGAGCGCGATAACGAGTCAACCCAACTAAAAAAAGAAAGTAGCCATGCAAAATTATAATACCAAATGAGAGTAGTCATCAAGCGGTGACAACAAGCATGGAGGGAATCAAAAAGCCGGATATGGTAACCACTTCGGTGGTAATCGGGCCAAAACAATAAGAATGGACATTTCAAGAAAAGGAGATTCAACAATGATGGAAAGACGTCAAGACCAAAGACTCGCTGTTGTTAAGGAAGGAGAAGGACCACCTATTATATGCTTCAAATGCGGAGGAGAGGGACACATCGGTCCGAATCGCGCCACGCCAGTCAAAGCATGTTATAATTGTGGAAGAGAAGGTCACTTAGCTCGATTTTGTCGCCATCAAGACAAATTCAACTAGGATGGAGGCACCAAAGGTCGTCCCTGCACAAACCAAAGCCGTAGAGTTTAAGCGAGAGCGTTTTTTTCGTGACGAGGAACCCCGAATAAAATTATCACGGGTAAGTTAATCATAAGCTCTTGCGAAGTCTATACCGTGTTAGATACCAGATCTACCCACTCTTTTATTTCACCTAGTTGTGTTCAACGTTTAAATTTGACTCAAGAAGTTAAACTTTGACTTATTGGTTGAAACTTCGTTAGTAGGAGCCTTCGTTATCGCTTACTATTTTTAAATCTTGTTTGGTTCAAATAAACATTTTCACGTTACCGTCGATCTTATCTTTTAAAAATATTTGCCTTTGATGGGATTTTAGGAATCAATTGGTTAACTACTCATCATTCTTTTCGTAAGGTTGTTAGCTTTTATATTCATAACCAACTTGTTATGCGTAATTCAAGTAACCAAACTACTAAAGTCAATTATTGTCATATCAAGCCATAAGTAAAGAGCCCCTAACCTTTCGTTGTTGACTTCCTTGTGTGGAATGCAATCGAAGCCGGACTTTCGTAGGCGACGTCATGATGAAGATGGCAAGTTGATAGGTATCATTGTGAGGTGCTATCCAGTTAAGGGGAGAAGTCACAGTTGGTATTAATGTGACGCACTATCCAAGTCTTGGATGAGAGTAATGCTTTTGAATGATATTTCTATCATTAATAAATTTTTGGCGTATTCTTGAAAACTTCCTAGCCTATCCTAGAGCGTGAAATCGAATTTTGTATTGACCCCAAAGACAAAAACCCATTTCTTAAACCCTCAAATATTTCTTCAACTAAATGAACAGCTTTACGTGGTTTATGATGAAAGTCATAATAAAAGCATTGGAATAATGAAAATCATGGGTATTCGTGGTATTAGTAAGTTTTATGATGAGTTATGTTGGTTAGTATGTAAAAACATGAAAGTTTCTTAGAAATCACAAAGAGTTGAAAATCGATTTTGGTGAAAAAACGAATATGAAATTCAATTGACCATATCTCTTATTATATTTTGAATTTTTGAATGTGGTCAAGTCCTAGAGTTAGATCTATGAGTTACCTAACTAATCCAAGTGGAATTACTAGAAAAGGTGTTGGAGATTTTTGTGTGGACTGATTTTAGCAAAGGAGGCCAAAGCTGTAAATTTCGAAAAATGCTCACTGCCCAGAAACTTTAAGGGCTGTTTCGGCCACTTAAATTATGAGAAAAATTCTGGCCTTTTGGGACATGAAATTATATGGTATAAAGTACCTCCTGTCCAAAAATGAGCTCATTCTCGACTTAAAATGAGCAAGTTATGACTATTTCAATATTTAGGTTTTTCCGATTTAAAAACGCTATAACTTGAGTTCTATAACTCCGATGACCATGAAATTTAAACTAGAAGCTCATATTAACATGTGTAAGGTCCTGCCAAGATTTGGGGAATTTTGGAGTTAAACTTGAGGTAGCTAATTTCTTAAGGAATTAATTAGAAATTGATTTTTAAAAAATAGTAAATGATTTTTAAAAATTCGAGAAAAATATATTTTCATTATGGGACTATATTTTGCTAAATCCCAGAAAAGAAATATTTTTGGGACTGATTTGGTATTTTTCATGAAAATAGTTTAGTTACAAACATATGAGTTAAATATGTTATGTGAAGTAACAAAGTTGAAAATAGGATTTTATGGCTAGAGAATCCTATATAGTAGTATATGCATATTTTTTTTTGATGAGGATTTGATAATTGGTGATGATATCTTATGAGTATGGCATTTTGAATGATTAAATGCATTATATGGTAAAGCGTAAACAATTGAGATAAATTATTTATAAATTTAAGAAGTGATTTAAATATTGTTATAATATTAATGATATTAGATTAGAGATTATTAAGTGATTGAAAACATGGGGATATTCTTGAATCCTCGGATAAATTATATTATAAATGTTTAATATTTATCCTTTATCTCATTTGATTGATTCTTTATATCATTATCCTCACGTTTATATTACGTTGAAAGACATCTCGTGGCTGTAGTGCATAGATGGACTTGGTATGATTATGACCGTGGATTGTTTCGGTATAATCATAATCAGTAATTGAAAACACAATTATCTTCGGCCAAGTGCATGGATAATTTGTGGTCGGATACTAATGAATACACAATTATCTTTGGCAGTAGTATGGATAATTTGTGGTCGTGATCTTAATGAATACACAATTATCTTTCGCAGTAGTGCATGGATAATTTGTGGTCGTGATACTAATGAATACACAATTATCTTTCGTCAGTAGTGCATGGATAATTTGTGGTCGTGATACTAATGAATACACAATTATCTTTGGTCAGTAGTGCATGGATAATTTGTGGTCGTGATACTAATGAATACACGATTATCTTTTCGCCGTAGTGCATGGATAATTGTGGTCGTGATACTAATGAATACACAGTTATCTTTGGCCGTAGTGCATGGATAATTTGTGGTCGTGATACTAATGAATACACGATTATCTTTGGCCGTAATGCATGGATAATTTGTGGTCGTGATCTTAATGAATACACAATTATCTTCGTAGTAGTGCTTGGATAATTTGTGGTCGTGATATTAATGAATACACAATTATCTTTCGCAGTAGTGCATGGATAATTTGTGGTCGGATACTAATGAATATCCTTGGCCCAGTAGTGCGGGGATGATTCGATGATATGGATTAATTATCGAGTGAGTCTCAAAGAATGAAATATTAATTCACGGATGTGGTAAAAGTCATCTTTGGTCAGTAGTGCATTGATAGACTTGGTATGATTATGACCAAGGATTATTCGGTATAATCACGATCAGATTGAAAAACACGAATATCCTTGGCGTTGGTGCATGGATAATTCGTGGTCGTGATACTATTAAGTGCGTCTCAAAGATTATTGGTTTTGATTGTATATCTTTAAATTCAGTAGTGCAAAAGATGAATTGTTAATGAATAGCTTTGGCAAATTTCAAAGATGAATTTAATATTTTTAAACGATAAAGGTATTCAAGGTATCCTCATCTCTTTATCATACCGTGTAACGCATTCTAATTTCGAGGGCAAAATTCCATAAGGAGGGAGATGTGAGAGACCCCAGATTTTATTAATAAAGATTTAAATTTTGTCGAAATAATTTTTTAATATTATGGTGTGAATTTGAGATAATATTATAGTTGTGGGTAGTATTTATAAATTTTGCAAAGTATGCAAGTGGTTATATTATATTCGATTGGTCTGGGAATATTCGGTTTAGCAGGAATATTCGCATAACTACTCAATCATTGGTGGACCCTAATAATGTAATTATTGTCGGATCGATAAAACGACAAAAATATTTTATTAAAATAACGGCGGAAGTTTTACCGTGGTTACTTGTTGAACTACTTTCGGTAGTAAAAATACGATGTACGTGTGGTTGCATAATAACACTACCGGTATTGATTATCGATGCTTATGTGAGAAGTCACTCGGTTTGATTCCATTATGTCGATTAATAATATGAATTATTATAGCGATAACGACGTTTTGTTTTATTCGTATTATTAACGTAATAAAACGTAAACATCTTTTATATAAAATAGAATACTTTATTAAAGTTATTCTATAAATAAAATATATTATATTTTATTACATAGTGTTGTCAGATAGTGTTACTGCATAGTGTTTTCAGATAGTATTGATATAGTGTTTGCATAGTAAAATGTTTTATATAAATAGAATATATTATATTTTATTTAAAAAGATTTTTCTTTAAATATGGACCGTCGATTAAAGTAAATCAATCTGGACCGCTTATGGATTAGTTACTTATGCATTCCATTTTCCTATAAATAAGCTCATTCCTTCATTATTTTCTTTACGGATTCATTGAAACTCTGTAGAGAGAAATTATAGAGAGAAGTTTATAGAGAGAAAATTATAGAAAGAAGAAGAGTATTCGCTACTTCACTACTTCTATATTCAGTTCTTTTACACAGTAGAGGGGTGTTATTCTTTCTTCTTGAAGAGAACTTCATTATTCCATTCATTATCATTCTTTTGAATAACTCGTAAAAGTGGCATACCCTATACATAACTGTGATATACGCAGATACCCTATACTTGGTGAAATCCTTATGTTATTCCATTGCTTATTATTCTCGTTGGAATAACCTGTGATACGCTGATTTACCCTATACTTGGTGACATTCTTCTATTATTCTTTGGAACATCCTCATCATGTGTGTTTTTACACGGACTCGGTTCCATTTTTATTATTCTGTCTGGAACATCCTGCTCAGGTGTGTTTTACACGGACTGGTTAAAATCTTTATCATTCTCGTTGGAATATCCTATCTCGTGTGTTTTACACCGGATCCGGGTTCCATCTTTATTATTCTGTTGGAACATCCCGCTTGTGAATTTCAACACCGTTCCGTTATTATTATTATTACATTGGAATAACTTGTCTGCGCCAAGTACCGCATGCATGGTGATTTCTTTTGTTATTCCATTCTTTATTATACCCAAATTGGTTAAAACTTTGACTTCTATACTCCATGAAATTAGTAGAATATCCTCGATATTTGCGTTTCATCCAAAGATCTTTTCATGGAAATATTCTTCCGATCATTCTTGAATTTTACTCTACTAAACAAAGATTCATGTCGATAACCGGACGTTAATAATTCATGGATTAAATAATTCTTGAACTTGTTTTATTGAATTACTATGTCATTGTCATCATCCTCATGTTATATTATGTTATCTTTGGCTTACGTGCATAGATGAACTCGGTATGATTATGACCGGGGATCATTCGGTATAATCACGACTTGATATAAATGATGTGACAAAAGTCCTCAAATGGCACTGTAATGCAAATGATGGATAGTTTTTGGTATGATTATGACCGAGGGTGATTTAGGTATAGTCATGACCATTGATAATTTGATGAAAATTCTCGACCGTGGTACAGTGGATGATTAGATGTGGTGGTTTATTTATTAAGTCGTGAGTCTCGCCGATAAAAATTGATGAAAACCTTTTAAAACCTAAAAGATAGTAGATTTTATTCTCTACTTGACTCTTTTAATGGATTGCATATTCACCGCAGCTTAAACCGGTTGTCTATTGTATTTTATCGTTTAACACCTGTTGAAGGCTAATGATAATTTATTCGCATTATCTTAGTCATAATATTTCTTACTTTGGGCTAGTTGAGCTCACCCTTTTCTTTCACCGTTTCTTCGTGAAATGAGAACATACCGGGACGAGTTGGGGAAGCGGAGTAATGGTCCAGAGGATAGCATTAGTAGTCCTCACTATTACGTGAAATAGTGTGATAATAGTTGTAATGAGGACTCCTTTTGAGTTTGTATAATATCTAGTAGACAATATTTGTATTCAAACTCACGATTTATGTCGTATTGCATACTACACGCAGTTAGGTTAAGTAAGTTGTATTTGAATTTATGTACCATGTAAGTGGCGACCCAAGATGGGTGATGTATACCTAATTTTGGGGGCGTCACAATCTCACCGTAGTCTAAATTTCGTTTCTAAATATTGCATGTAACCATTATTGGGTATTATGTTCAAGACGTAGTAAGCATTTATTGTCCTAAAACCGACCTCCACCGATTTTCCGCGAACCCAAATTATGTTACCAACAACATCTTTTTTGATTGGCATAGAATTCTTAACAATTTTAATGACCGATGAATCCGGGTTGGGATGCAAAGTTACCCCATCTTCTACTTCCAATCATTTGTAGTAACTCCCCATCTTACGCTCTCGCAATAATCCACGCTTTCAGGAATTAGCGTTTTACTTAGAAAAGCACATTGTAATATCTTTCGGATGCACTAAGACTTACAAATCTCTTTTTGTCATACTTAGTCGGAGAAGTGCTCAAGTCTCGCCTCTTTGCTTTTTTAGTAGCCATGAGTCTTGTGTGTGAATTGCTTTCCCAATAGACAATGTTCGGAGGAGGCTTAGTATGGGCCGATCCTCTTTGTGACAATGTATCGAACACTTGGTGTGCACAAATTTTGAACACTATTGGTAGCACTCCCCAAACTTAATTTTCACCAAATTTGTCAATAACTAAGCACACTAGTCGTCCAATGCAATACAAGCAACAATGAGAAGTACCCAAATCCACTTAAGCCAACACAATGAAATAACCAACTTCAACTTACTACCTTAGCTACTATCCAAGCAAAACCAAATAATTTGCAATAAAATCTTGTGCACTTACTTGGTTATAGCCAGATATGATGTTCCAATCAAAGTTGTAGGAGCAATTTTTTTGAGGGTTGAGCACTTACTTCAAATAGATGTGGCTTGAATGTGAGTTGGTGCCCGAATTGGTGATGAAGGACGACCATATGGAGATTAAGTGTCTTGGTTTGGGTAGGAGATTGAGTGTTTGATTAGGCTTATACAAGAAAACGTTGATTATAGTGGCTAAATTAGAGGAGGGTTGTGATTTGAGTGAGTTTGAATTGGAGTGGGAGAGCAAGAGAGTGTTTGATTTGGGTTTGGATTTGTATTGCGATTGATTAGGGCTTATTTTTTTAAAAGTTCTTGACATGAGCGCGCTAAGCTTGAGTATGCCTTAATTTGGACCGCTTAAGCGCTAGGTAAGAGATATGTGTGGATGCATGGAGCGCTAGGCGCTTAGAATTGCCTCGATGGACCGCCAGCGCTGGGGGGCAAGTATTGTATAGCTCTTGACTTAGGCGCCTAGCGCTTGGCTTGTGCTCGGCTTGGCCGCCAAAGCGCTTGGGCATGTCTTGGGCCTCTGGTTTATTGTTTGCTTTTTTGTGCTCCCCAACCGCATACCACAACTTAAATTAAGACTTATTCTAAAACCATAACCTAGATAAACTACATTCTAAAATAAAAGAAAACTAACCAACATTAAAGATTAGCCTAAATAAAATAAATAAATAAATAAATAACCTACACCACTTAGCAATTCAATAACACTAAAATGAGGGAAATGATTAGAAATATGAGAATTTGACAAATGGATATTCTTCTATTGAGCTCATAAGTGCTTGGTTTCAAGGTGTATGCCCCCTCTTGAACCCCCCCGCCACTCCCATGAATTTGAAATGCCATTACCACCCATCACCGTGGCGAGACCCCCCGACTGGGTAGTCGAAGTGGCCATTAGTCAAACCCGCTTAAATAAGAATTCATGTTTCCTACCACGAAATCAATCAAATATCATGTTAGAGAACATAAGGTGTAACAAAACCTAAATTATAAAAAGTTTAACCACTAAATAAACTAACAAGAAAGCAAATTAAACAAAATAAAAGTAAAAAATAGAAAATAACAATAAAATTCTGGGGTTGCCTCCCGGTTAAGCGCTTGGTTTATAGTCTTCACCTGACTTTCTTCTCTCGTTTCTAATCAACAAGGTTGACCGATGTCCTTTCACGATCAACACAACCCCATAGTAGTGTTTCAATCTCGATCATTGACTTTGAAATTACGTTTAGCATCCCGGTCTTCCACCTCCACATTTCGTGAGGATAAACTTTTGTAATGATAAATGGCCCCGACCAGCAGGATTTCAACTTTCCGGAAACAATTTAAGCCTTGAATTGTATAATAGCACTTGTTTGCCTCGCTTCAAACTTTCTTTTGAGAATTTTCTCATCATGCCACCTCTTAACCTTTTCTTTATATAACCCGCGTTCTCGTATGATTCGAGTCCGAATTCATCCATTTGGTTCAATCATAAGAGGCGCTTTCTCCCGCAAAGATGCATATCAAAGTTTAACTTCCGAATTGCCCAATAAGCACCGTGTTCTAGTTCAATTAGAAGATGGCATGCCTTCCCATATACTAACTCAGACGGAGACATCCCTATTTGAGTTTTGTAAGTCGCACGACGATATGCCCATAAAGCATCATCCAACTTACTAGCCCGATCTTTTCGATAGGGTTCACTATCTTCTCGAGGATTCGCCTTCACTTCGATTAGATACCTCGGCTTGACCGCTTGTTTGTGGATGGTAAGCGGTAGCTATCTTATGAGTGACTCCGCATTTCTTGGCGAGAATAGCCGAGAAGCCGCTTATTACGTAAGATGCGTGCCTTCATCACTAATGATTGCACGAGGAGTGCCGAATCTAGAGAAAATAGTCTTAGAATGAACGTAACCACAACTTTAGCATCATTGGTGGGCGATGCTATAGCTTCTACCCACTTCAAACGTAGTCCACCGCTAGAAATATATAGGAGTTGCTAAAAGATGATGGAAATGGTCCCATGAAGTCGATGCCCCAAACATCAAACAATTCGACTTCTAAGATCATGTTTAGTGGCATCTCTTGTCGCTTTGATATATTACCCACTCTTTGGCATCTGTCACATTTCAATGAAAACACACGGGCATCCTTAAAGAGTGTGGCCGGAAGAACCCACATGAAGCACCTTAGTCAGCCGTTCTTTCTCCCGCAAAATGTCCACCGAAGTTAGATGCATGACATTGGTAGAGAATATTTTCCATTTCAACTTCCTAACACACCTTCTTATGACTTGATCTCCACATTGTTTAAATAAAAACGGCTCATCCCATAAATCTTGTTTCACATCATGGAGAAATTTCTTCTTACATTGACTTGTTAAATCTGGTGGAAACACCTTTACTTGTGACGCCCCCAAAATAGGTCCATTCCATCCAACCCATTCTGAGTCGCCAAATACATGGTATGTAAACAACTACAACTTTATTATCACAACAATAAAATTGTGAGTTTAAATACAAATATTATCTTTTAGACAATATCTATACTCAAATAAATCCCCATCACATTTATTGATACATTATTTTACAAAAATGGTGAGGACTACTAAACAACTCTCTCTAGAACCTTCATTCCATAACCCCGACTAAGACTCGCTACATTCTCATAGCCTCCCGAGAAGAAAAATGGAACAATAAGGAAAAGGGTGAGCTCAACTAGCTCAATTAAAGAATATTATGACTAAGATAATATACAACAAATTATCGTTAGTCTTCAACAGGGAAAAATCGATAGAATACAATAGACAACAAGTTTCGGATCAATATTCGCATAATTGAAATAATAATTCATAGAAGAGTTACGTAGAGAATGAAATCTACTATAATCTATGAATTTAATGATCCATCATCAATATTTTATCCCCGTAACATCAATCAATATTCATCTCAAATCAAATATCATCATTTTTACTGTGCCAAAGATATTCATCATCGGTCCATGTTCATCTCAACACCTGTTCATCTTTGCACTAAAGGCCAAAGATATTCATCAGTCGGTCATGTTCATTTAAACACCTGCTCATCTTTGCACTACAAGCCAAAGATATTCATCAGTCGGTCATGTTCATTTAAACACTCGCTCATCTTGCACTACAGCCAAAGATATTCTTCAGAAATCATTCATCTTTGACTACAAAGCCAAAGATATTCAATAATATCATCATTTAAGACCGAGGATGATGAAAATATTTTTAAAGAACGAATCCAAAGTGAAACAAAATGACAAGGATTAAGGATTAAGGATTCAGATTTTTGTTTTATCCACGCCCAAAAATACCTCAAAATAATCATAGTGGTGTAAAATTCAAGAATGATCAAAACATGGATACAATCAAAGCTAGTATCCAAAATAGATGTTTTGGACAAAAGAAGAAATTTTTTTTTTTGGTGAATAGTGCCAGATATCGTGAATAAGTGTCGATCGTGAATAAGCACGATATCGTGAATAAGACTAGTATACATGAATAGTAAACCGACACCAAAAGATAGAAATTCCACAAAAACATCTTCACGCTTCATTTAATAGTACTCGTGAATAAGAATCGTGAATAAGTAACTCATAAATAGTAACTCTCGTGAATAGTAACTCATGAATAGTAACCCGACATGAAAAAGTTCCAAATTTGATAAAACTTCAGATCAACATTTCAACATAATGATATCAAGAAATAATATCATTACTGAAAAAATAATATCCCTTACCTCAAAGAATCAAGACTTGGAAGGAAAGGTCTGGAAGTGATCTTCGAATGAAACTTGTACCTTGAAAGAACTCTCAAAGTATCTAAATACTCACAAAATACGCTCAATAATATAGAGAGAGAAAAGAGAAAACTTTGTTTCGGTGTGATTTTCAATTCTAACTTAGCTCTCTATTTATAGGAAAATGTTAGCCAACAAGGCAGGACTCGACCACGCTAACCGATGGCTTTACCGCTACTATTGCCACCCACCACATTTGAAATAAAATTCAGCACATTTCTTCACCAACCACAAGTGGGGTCCACTCAATTCTAGAATTTTCCACCAAAATCAATTATAAACCTAATTTTCGAATCCGACACCTCTTAAAATTCACAACAAATCATTCGTGCATTTTAACGGTTCAAAATTTGTGGACATATACTCAACTTATGTATGTATAACATATCCAAAAATTACAACGATCCAACTTGGTGGGATTAAAAAATTATAACCCATAATATATCTCAAAAACCCCGATTTGATTTTTTAACACCTCCAATCCGATAAAATACTTATAAAACACCTCAACATTAATTCCTTCATTAATAACCACATAAATAAATCCATCATTTATATTCATATAAAATAAATATTTCCTTATCATATGAATCAATAATTAATTATTCACAAATAATATTACGTAATCACATTTACGATATAACCAGTCGTTCCTCAGGAAAGAGGGGCTTCCAATAAGGATCTCTCCTCACCTGGCGCGCAATTAGGTGACCAAACCTCTCCTTAGATGTAACTTTCTAGACATTGTCAATAATGTTATCTAATAATATTATTCAAATAATATGAATTATTGATCCGATAATGGGAAATCTTGGCAAATGACAATTATTGAACAACAATAATATAAAATATCAACGCAAAGAATTATTGAATCAATAAAATAAACTATTGAGCAAGAATTACCGTGAAAATTATTGAGTAAAGGCCTTCTCACGTAAGGATCAATAATTCAACAATACTGCGTAATACCGTGTGCCATCGCAAGAACCAATGCCAGACATCGTATTTTAACCACCGGGTATTCCAACAAATAACTACGCTCGTTATTTTTAACCAACTTATATTTGTCGCTTTCCTCATCCAATCGCTTTTCGTTATGGGGCCCACACATGGTTTGTCCGTCGCATTTAATATTTCGACAAAACGATTTAATATTCCACCACCAAACGAATATTCCCCAAACAACAATGAATATTTTATAACCACTGCTTATTTTGAAATATTTGCGATTTAACCCTTAACTATCCACATTAATCAAATCAACCCTTACTATTTCAAAATAATAAATAAAGGAAATTCCTTTTATTTAAAAAATTTTGGTCTTACAACCTCCCTCCTTATGAAATTTCGCCTCGAAATCGACGATGACGCACTGTGTGTTTTGAAAAGATGAGAATACTCGCTTTCATTTCCGTTCCAACTCCCGTGTCATTTCCTCAATAAAGATGGTTTCTCCACAAAACTTTAACTTATGGTATAACCTCAGACATAGGTCATGTTCTTTCCTCTACAAAATCTTGACAGTACCCCTCAGACGTTAAGTCTTCATGACTATCTCGTCTGGTTCTAACTCAATGACGTGTTTTGGGTCGTCCACATATTTACGTAACATCGATACGTGAAAAAGCGTTATGAACACGCGGCCATACTTGGTGGTAAAACGAGTCTATAGGCCACAGTTCCTATTCGATCGAGAATTTCAAATCGGATTAATAAATCGAAGGTTTGAGCTTTCCTCACCTCACCGATTCTCTCGCTTTTGAAATAACAACTTCTTGACCTCCTTCTTCAAATTCATCACCCCCGGTGTAGCTTGAATGCCTTTAACTTTTCTATTAAAGTTGGCTCTACGCGTATACTGACATCATCGCACTCGTTCCGCGTATGATATGATCTTCTTCACTCAACGCGCTACCTACCACGCTCGCTTTTACTGGGATGGTATGAATAGTGTGGTCGTAGTCTTCAATAGCTCGAGCCAACGTCGCGCCGCATGTTGAGTTCTTTTTTGAGTGAAGAAATATTTAAGGCTTTTATGGTCGAATATATCTCCACTTTCTCCCCATATAGATAGTGCCTCCATATCTTTAAGCGAAAAACGATGCACGCTAACTCTAGATCATGAGTAGGATAATTCCTCTCATACTCTTTAAGTTGTCGCGAGGCATAAAGCTATGACTTTCCCACGTTATGAGAACACATCCTAACCCTTTGCTCGAAGCATCATTTCAGAGATAACAAATCCATCCCGAACCGGATGGTATTGTTAGAAACAAAGCCGAAATAAGTCTCCTCTTAAGCTCTTGGAAACTTTTCTCGATTCTTCATTCTAAGCGAATTTCAGATCCTTTCGAAAGTTATTTGAGTTAATGGAGTAGCGATTCGAGAAAACCTTCCACGAATCTCCGATAATAACCAAATAAGCCCAAAAAGCTACGTGCTCATCACCACCGACTTCTATTTGCTCTAACTTCAGATTGCTTCAATCTTCACGGATCAACAGATACTCCATGTTTTGACACCACATGCCCAAGAAAGGCTACTTCCTCAAGCCGTAACTCGCATTTCTTCAATTTGGCATATAGTTGGTTTTCACGGGCTTTTGAGTACCAAACTTCAAATGGTGCTCATGATCTTCACGACTTTTGGAATATATAAGGATGTCATCAATAAAGACAACAACGAACCGATCCAAATATTCCTTGAATACTTGGTTCATCATATCCATGAAAGTCATAGGAGCATTAGTTAGTCCGAAGAGACATGACTAAGAATTCATAATGCCCATACCGAAGTTCGAAGGCGGTCTTTGGAATATCCTCGTTCTAATTTTCATTTGATGATATCCGTAATCTAAGATCGATTTTTGAAAAGAATTGTGCCTTGCAATCGGGTCAAACAAGTCATCAATACGAGGTGTAGGATACCTATTCTCGATGGTGACATGGTTCAATTCCGATAGTCAATACAAAGTCGCGATACTCCCCGCTTTCTTTTTTTTACAAATAAAACAGGAGCACCCCAAGGAGATGTACTAGGACGAATGAAACCGATGTCCAACAATTCTCTGTAGTTGGACCTTTAACTCTCAAGTTCAATAGAGCCATTCGATATGGGTTTTTAGAAATGGGCTTTGTACGGTGTTCAAGATCAATAAAGAATTCAACTTCACGCTCGGGGTAGACCGGGAAGTTCTTGAAATACGCCGTGAAAGTCAATAACAACAGAATATTATTCAAATTTGACGTGTCTTTATTCAAATCCATAACATGGGCTAAGAAAGTTTGACATCCGCTTTTTCAATAAACGAATAGCTTTATGATTAGATATGATAGTGATTGATTTTAATGGTTTAGTTGCTTGAATTGCATAACAGGGTTGGTTAGGAATATGAAAACTAACAACCTTACTAAAAACAATCAATTTGGCATGATGAGTAGTTAACCAATCAATCCCTAAAATCACATCAAAAGCAAGTATCTTTAAAGAGATAAGGTCAATGTGTAAGGTGATGGTGCCAACTTGAATCAAACAAGATTTATAAAGCGGTGGATGTGATGAAAGTTTCTCCTAACTGAGTTTCCACAGATAGTCAAAGTCTAATTTCTCCGAGTCAAGTTTAAACGTTGAGCACATGCGGGAGAGATAAATGAATGGGTAGCACCCAGATCAAGTAAGGTATAAACTTCGCAAGAATTTATAAATAGCTTACCCGTGATCACCTCGTTTGGGTTCTCGCATTATGACCATCACAACAAACGCTTCTTCCCTAATCGTTGACTTTTTGACTTTTTTCGGGACGGATTTTTGAGTCACCGTCTCCTCATTGAACTAGGTTTCGCTCATCGCATAATCTCGAAGCGATATGTCCTTCCTTTCCACAACTATAGCATACCTGAACTGTCACAAGGGCGGTTTGACCGATATGTCCCTCTTTTCCGTGATTTGTAGCATATGACCCGGTGGTCGCCTCTCTCCTTAGAACCCGATTCTTTTTAAGCAAGAATGTCGTCTTCACATAGTCGTTGTTAAATCTCCTCTTTTTAAAATCTCCTCCCGACTCGCTTCTTCTGCTTTTCATGACTATGATTACCACCAGAGTGGTTACCATTTCGTCCGTCTGCTTTCTTTCTCCGCAGATTATCATTATTCTGCTGATCGCTATCTCTCGGTACGATCCTCGGTTATGGGTCCTCAGTTGACCAGTACTCGTTATCTCGCTTCTAATAATTGAGCCCTGTTTACAACATCTGAATAAAGAGAAAGTTTATGAGAAATGAGATATCGACGTACGCCGGGTTTCAAACCTCTAAGAAACATCCGCGTCATACGTTCCTCATTCTCCACCAAATGAGGTGCAAACTCGATAACTCGCAAACTTTGCCTCGCATCGAGACACCGCCATGTTGTTTTGCTCTAATCGATGAACTCCACTTCCTTCATACGATTTAACACTTTCGTGAAAGTATTTGTCATTAAATAATCTCTCAAACGTCTCCCAAGACATGCCGAAAGCGCGGCCGGATGGGTACGCTTCACGACTCTCCACCGAAGAGTCTCGCCGCCATTTTAACATAAAGGTGGCGAATGGAACCTTCGTTTTTCCGTGCATCCCAAGACATCGAATATCTTGGTAATTTGTTTGACCCATGTTTCCGCCGCCACGACGGATCTCGCTTTCCCTTAAATTCGTGGTCCCAACTCTTTGAACTGCTTGGTCAATTTGTGACCACCCGTGAATTGCTATCATCTCCTCTCGTATTTTGAACACGAAGTCTCCTCGTCCGATTTTTGCATGAATCGCAAAAAGCTTCTAAACATCCCTCGCTCATCATCTCGCCGGTGGTGTTGTTCACGGGAGGAACATTGCCAAACTGCAGCACGCTCTCCTCGTTGTTAAAATACAGGCATCTCCACGGCCTCATTTACACCACTATTAATATTCTCAAATCGACATTCTCAAATCTTGTCATAAAACAAGGGTTAATTAAGGAAATCAATCACATAATATCCTTATATCTCGATTAACTAACAAATAAGCTTAGGTAGGACACACTAGCGAAGGATTTACTCGTCTCTCCCTCCTAGTTCTATTCCCGATCTCCGCCAGAGATCATATCCCTAAGCTCGATATTAACCGCGACGCCCCCAAAATAGGTATACATCACCCATTCTGAGTCGCCAAATACATGGTACAGAAACAACTACAACTTTATTATCACAACAATAAAATTGTGAGTTTAAATACAAATATTATCTTTTAGACAATATCTATACTCAAATAAATCCCCATCACATTTATTGATACATTATTTTACAAAATGGTGAGGACTACTAAACAACTCTCTCTAGAACCTTCATTCCATACCCCGACTTAAGACTCGCTACATTCTCGCCTCCCGAGAAGAAAAATGGAACAATAAGGAAAAGGGTGAGCTCAACTAGCTCATAAAGAATATTATGACTAAGATAATATACAACAAATTATCGTTAGTCTTCAACAGAAAAAATCGATAGAATACAATAGACAACAAGTTTCGGATCAATATTCAAGCAGGAAATAATAATTCATAGAAGAGTTACGTAGAGAATGAAATCTACTATAATCTATGAATTTAACAAATCCATCATCAATATTTTATCCCTGTAACATCAATCAATATTCATCTCAAATCAAATATTCATCTTTGCACTTCTGAGCCAAAAGATATTCATCGATCGGTCATGTTCATCTCAACACTGTTCATCTTTGCACTAAAGGCCAAAGATATTCATCGATCACCATGTTCATTTAAACACTGCTCATCTTCAGACTCTGTGCCAAAGATATTCATCATCGGTCATGTTCATTTAAACACTCGCTCATCTTCGGCACTACAGCCAAAGATATTCTTCAGAAATCATTCATCTTTGCACTTGCTGTGCCAAAGATATTCAATAATATCATCATTTAAGACCGAGGATGATGAAAAATATTTTTAAAGAACGAATCCAAAGTGAAACAAAATGACAAGGATTAAGGATTAAGGATTAGTACTTTGTTTTATCCACGCCCAAAAATACCTCAAAATAATCATAGTGGTGTAAAATTCAAGAATGATCAAAACATGGATACAATCAAAGCTAGTATCCAAAATAGATGTTTGGACAAAAAGAAGAAATTTTATTTTTTGGTGAATAGTGTCAGATATCACGTGAATAGTGTCGATATCGTGAATAAGGTCAGATACGTGAATAAGACCGTATACATGAATAGTAAACCGACACCAAAAGATAGAAATTCCACAAAAAACATCTTCACGCTTACTTAATAGTACTCGTGAATAAGAATCTCGTGAATAGTAACTCATAAATAGTAACTCGTGAATAGTAACTCATGAATAGTAACCCCGACATGAAAAAGTTCCAAATTTGATAAAAACTTCAGATCAACATTTCAACATAATGATATCAAGAAATAATATCATTCATTTAAAAAAAAAATAATATCCCTTACCTCAAAGAATCAAGATTTCCGGAAGGAAAGGCGGAAGTGATCTTTGAATGAAACTTGTCTTTGAACAAAGAACTCTCAAAGTATCTAAATACTCACAAAATACGCTCAATAATATAGAGAGAAAGAGAGAAAACTTTGTTTCGTGTGATTTTCAATTCTAACTTAGCTCTCTATTTATAGGAAAATGTTAGCCCACCAAGGCAGACTTGACTGCTACACGATGGCTTTACACCGCTACTATTGCCACCCACCACATTTGAAATAAAATTCAGCACATTTCTTCACCAACCACAAGTGGGGTCCACTCAATTCTAGAATTTTCCACCAAAATCAATTATAAACCTAATTTTCGAATCCGACACCTCTTAAAATTCACAACAAATCATTCGTGCATTTTTAACGGTTCAAAATTTGTGGACATATACTCAACTTATGTATGTATAACATATCCAAAAATTACAACGATCCAACGGTCGGATTAAAAATTATAACCCCCGCAATATATCTCAAAACCCCTGATTTGATTTTTAACACCTCCAATCCGATAAAATACTTATAAAACACCTCAACATTAATTCCTTCATTAATAACCACATAAATAAATCCATCATTTATATTCATATAAAATAAATATTTCCTTATCATATGAATCAATAATTAATTATTCACAAATAATATTACAGAATCACATTTATGACATAACCGTGTCGCTTCCCGGAAAAGGGGCTTTCCAATAAGGATCTCTCCTTCTTGCGCCGCAATTAGGTGACCAAACCTCTCCTTAGATGTAACTTTCTAGACATTGTCAATAATGTTATCTAATAATATTATTCAAATAATATGAATTATTGATCCGATAATGGGAAATCTTGTGCGTTGACAATTATCGAACAACAATAATATAAAATATCAACGCAAAGAATTATTGAATCAATAAAATAAACTATTGAACAAGAATTATCGTGAAAATTATTGAGTAGTGCCTTTCACGTAAGGATCAATAATTCAACAATACTTGCGTAATACCGGTGCTTCTCATGTGCAACCACGCCAGACATCGTGTATTTTAACCACCGGGTATTCCAACAAATAACTACGCCTGTTATTTTTAACCAACTTATATTTGTCGCTTTTCCTCATCCAATCGCTTTCTAGTTATGGGGCCCACACATGGTCAAGGCCTGGCCGCATTTAATATTCCGACAAGCATTCTGAATATTCCACGACCAAACGAATATTCCCTAACAACAATGAATATTTTATAACCACTTGCTTATTTTGAAATATTTGCGTATTTAACCCTTAACTATCCACATTAATCAAATCAACCCTTACTATTTCAAAATAATAAATAAAGGAAATTCCTTTTATTTAAAAAATTTCTGGTCTTACATTACTCACAATGAAATTTACATAATCTGATACCATGGAGTATCCATCCTTACCGCAAAAACAAATTGTTCATCAGGGAAAATTCATCGATCATTGTTGTGTCATCTTTTTTAGTTTCGCATTCTCTAATCGTGATAAATGATCAAGAACCTGATTGTTCATTTCTTTTCTGGCCCCGGATCTCCAAGTCAAACTCTTGTAGCAATAATACCCATCTAATTAATCTCTGGCCAGATCCTTCTTTGCTATTAAGTACTTAATCGCCGAATGATCTGTAAACACGATCACTTTTGTCCCAATCAAATATGATCGAAATTTATCAAATGCATAAACAATTGCTAATAGCTCCTTCTCAAAAGAGTGGTATAATTCAGGTTGGGCATCCGTTAATGTCTTACTAGCATAGTATATAAGATAAAAATTTTATCCTTTCGTTGGCCAAGAATCGCGCCAATCGCGAAAGTCGCTAAGCATCACACATTAATTCGAATGGGATACTCCAATCTGGCGCTTATGATTACAAAAAGCGGTAATAAGTTTTTCTTCAACACATCAAAAGCTTCTAGGCATGCTTGATCAAAGTTGAATGGGACATCCTTCTCCAAAAGATTGCAAAGTGGTTTCGTGATTTTGGAGAAGTCTTTTATAAATCGTCTATAGAAACCAGCGTGTCCCAAAAAACTTCGAATACCCTTTACTGAAATAGGTGGTGGCAGGCTCTCGATGGTTTTGATCATAGCTCTATCAACTTCAATTCCTTTTGATGACACTCGATGACCCAAGATTATTCCCTCTTGCACCATAAAATGACATTTCTCCCAGTTTAAAACCAAATTCGTTTCCATACACCGCTTGAGAGCACGAGTGAGATTTTCCAAACAATAATCAAATGAATCCCCAAAACTAAAAATCATCCATAAATACCTCAAGATTTTGTTCGACCATATCGGAGAAAATAGCCATCATACACCGATTGAAATGTCGCTTGCCAGCATTACATAATCCAAAAGACATTCTCGCGAAAAACAAAGGTACCATATGGGCATGTGAATGTCGCCTTCTCCCGATCCTCGTGCAATGGCAATCTGGTTATAACTCGAGTATCCATCCAAAAGACAAAAATACTCATGTCCCCGCAAGCTCGCCCAACATCTCGATCCATGAATGGTAGAGGAAAATGGTCCTTACGAGTGGCATTGTTCAACTTTCTATAATCCATACACACCCGCCAACCCAGAATCGCTCGAAGTCGGGATCAATTCATTACGCTCATTTGCAACTTCATCGTCATTCCCTTTCTTTGGCACACAATGAACTAGACTTACCCATGAGCTATCTCGAGATAGGGTAGATAATTCCGTGATCCAACCATTTAATGATTTCCTTTTTACAACTTCCTTCATGATGGGATTGAGTCTTCGTTTTGTTGTTCAATAATCGGTTTCGCTTCATCTTCCAATAGAATCTTATGCATGCAAATTGATGGGTTTATTCCTCGATATCCGCAAGAGTCCACCCAAGAGAGTCTTGAATTGTCAAGTACCCTTAGTAGCTTTTCTTCTTGAACCTTATCAAGTGATGCAGAAATAATAACTGGAAAGGTAGAAGAAGAACCAAGGTAGGCATACCGTAGATGGTTAGCAATGGCTTAAGTTCCAAGGTGGGCGGTTCTTCTAAAGATGATTTTACCTTTTCATCCGGCTTTCCCCAAAAATCCATAGGTTCAAATTTTTGCAAACTTCGTGTGAACTTTTGGTCTTGAATCTAACATTTGAACCCATTTCTAGACAGTTGAATCATCAAATAAATTTTCACTAACCAATGCACTTTCAAGAGGGTCTTCATTCACAAATTCACTAAATACCTCTGTAGTTGCTTCTTCAATCAGATCAACTCTAAAGCACTCTTCCTCTCCATTCGGGAATTTCATAGCCTTGAAAACATTAAACGTTACTTCTTCATCTTGGACTCTCATCGTTAACTCTCCCTTTTGTACATCAATTAATGTCCTTCCAGTGGCTAAAAATGGTCTTCCAAGGATAATGGGTATGTCTTTATCCTCTTCATAATCCAACACAATGAAGTCAATCTACCGAAATATGAATTTGTCCACCTTCACTAATATGTCTTCCACAATGCCCCTAGGGTATGTCACCGATCTATCTCATGTTTGTAAAGAGATATTTGTTGGCTTTTGGTGTGGTAATCCTAATCAGCAGTAGATAAAGAAAGCGGCATCAAGTTAATACTCGCACCCAAATCACACAAACATCTGTTAAAGAACCGGGGTCCAATCGCATACTCAGTATGGTGAAGCTACCCGGATCCTTCAACTTTGGTGGTAACTTTCTTTGCGAATGCGCTTACATTCTTCTCGTTAACGCTACGATTTCAAAATCCCCTAGCTTCCTCTTTCTTGCTAAAATATCTTTCATGAATTTTGCATAGCTAGGCATTTGTTCTAAAGCATCCGCGAATGGAATGTTGATTTGCGATTTTTTGAACACTTCTAAAAATTTTGAAAATTGTCTATCTAATTTACGCTTTTGAAATCTTTGAGGAAAAGCAAGACGGTGGTACGATCGTTGTTTGCTTATCTTCTTGTTGTTTTTTCACAACATTTTCCCCATTTACTTTTCGAATTTCCACTCTCTTTTCACCATCCCCAGAAATTATTTTCTTTTGTCCATCTAAATCTGTAGTCAACTCCTTCCCACTTCTGAGTGTACCTGCCTTATAATGTTCATTTCCATCATTCCTTGGATTTTTCTCCGTATCACTAGGTAAAGAACCTGGAGTTCTAGTATTCAAAGCACTAATTATATCCGCCCAATTTGGTTCTCAAGATTCTTTATTGCAATTGATTGGTTTTTGTTGTGGCTTCAAACCGAGTTGCCAATCTTGCCAACAATTCTTCCATTTGTGATAGCTTATCGTGTTGATGAGGTTGTGGGTGTTGTTGAGATTGTTGATGTGGCTGAAATCCAGGTGGATATGATTGCCTTGGAGCTTGGGCTTGAGCATGTGATCGATTATTACTCCAAGAAAAATTTGAGTTGTTTCTCACTCTTCGATCGCGATATTTGGATAATCGCCTCACGCTGTTATAACCGGAAACAAACCGGATCGACTCGTGATTTATTGACATCGATCACTTGAGTGGCTACCGCACATATTTCACAAATAGTTTCCATTTTGAATCGGTTGTACCCAAGTGCATCTATCTTCTTTCAGAAGAGCGTAAATCGAGCCGCCACTGAAATGATAATGCCGTCATCGCATCCACTTCATAAACCCCTACCGTCCTTGGTCAAGGCGTTCTTCTTTGTTGTGCACATCGATAATTATTAGTCGCCATGGTTTCAAGCAATTGATACCCTCATCACAATTCTTGGCCATAATAGCTCCTCCCCCGCAAAGATCTATACTCGATCTCACCGTCTTTGAATAAACCGTTATAAAAAGTTTGCACCGAAGCCATTTAGGAATCCCATGGTGTGGACATTTTCTCAATGAGTCTTTAAATCTCTCTCATGCTTCATATAGTGATTTCGAATCTTCGCCGAAGCGAAAGAGAAGATATCGTTCTAACAACTTTGTTTTTTGCGGTAGGAAAAAAACTTTGCAAGAAATTTCGGGCTAGTCGCTCCACGTAGTAATCGAGCCTGGTGGTAATGAATAGAGCCAACTCTTAGCCTTATCTCTACGAGAGTAAATGGAAACAACCTTAGCCTTATTGCATCCCTCCTCGACACATTATTATACTTGAAAGTATTGCAGATTTCTATAAAGTCGACTATGTGATCGTTCGGATCATCATTTAGTAACCCTCCAAACCCGATATGAATTTTGAATCATCCGTATTGTCCCGCTTTTTATCTCAAAACTTGTAGAAGAGAATGGCAGCAGCCTCGTAATACTCGATGAATTTCAAGAACTCCGCCGACGTAGCATAATCCATGATGCTTTTTACTCTTCTTCACCATAGTATCTTTCTTATCAAGTGCCTCTTTGGTTTTTTTAACCCACTTACGCAACCAATGAAACCTTTTGTCGATGTCGCCCTCGTAAGGCAATAAATCTAGTTTCTTCGATCGTTTGCATACACTAGTCAAGAACACCGAATAGTAATGTAAAAAAGAAAAGTTTAAATTAAGATTAACGCTATAAAAATCAATAATGACAAAATAATAAACTAATTTCCCAAGAATCTCGGCGCCCAAAAACTTGTTGCCTTATTTTTAATAAGACTTTACCACGCAAGTATACGCTGCTCAATTATAATATTCAAGAAGCAAGGATATCGTTCCCACGAGGAAATAGACTAATATTTATCAATTACTAATTCTAATGCAATTAATCCTATTTTAAACTACAAAATTTTGTTTTTGATTTGAAATTTAAACTTAACAAAACTAATGATTAAAAATCAAAACTTCACAAGAATAACTCGCAGATTTAATAAAGTTAAGATTACAACTTCCCTTGGTATTTCATTTAAATCAATTCACTTCCCATTTAAAGCAATTAATTAATATGAATCATTATCCAAGAATGATTTATAAAATTCACACTTTTTCCAAATCACGTGAACAAATCCTCCTAACTCCGATCCTTAAGACACAAAATTACAAGGAACACCCTTCTCAATTAATTCACTATATTCCTATGTGAATCAAGTTAATTAGGGTTTACGCATAAATTCTTTCAAAGGATACAAAAGACACATAGGTATATTCCTATCCTACATGCTAATCATATTAACCCTATTCAGATTATATGAACAGATGTTATCATATCCAAATCATAATCTATACTCCATCTTCCAATTTTATATAGATTATCCAAATGATTGTTGGCCAAACAATTAATCAATAAGCAAAAGATATAATAAACAATTCAATAAAAACCAACTTTCATTCAATGGGAAGGTTCAATTTAAACTTCATACCAAGTTCCGTTGCAATCTTAATGAAAATTTAGTTCATGCTAATAATAAAGAAAAACATCATCCAGATTAATAATCCAAACATCCCAGATAATTACAAAAGATAAAACTAGAGAAGAGAAGAAGAAACTCTGAATTTTCTCCAATACTCTCTCTTTGATCTTCAGCCCTTGCAATTTTCCTTCGTGTTTTTCTTCGTTGTTCTCTCTGCGAATCCCTTGAAAAATTGAGTGATACGTCTTTTCTAAAATCTCCTCCTATTTGTATTAGTCTCCCTCTCATTCGCATTCCTTTTCGCTTCAACCACCCACTGGAAGTAGAAAATCCTCCTTTTTGCAGCATATGAAAGCGCCTAGCGCTCAACACAAGTTATTTCAAGCGCCTAGGCGCTTGACCAGGACCACGTAATTACAAAAATGCCACTCAGCTCTAATTTTAATGATTTTTGACCTTTTTCTTCTCCGAAATGACCAATTTGTCCCTCCAGCTCCAACCTATACAAAATAAACACAAAAACAGATAAAAAGATACTAAAAAACAATTAAAGATAGCAATAATTAAGTTTAATAATATCGGATTCATAGGTATAAAACCTACTCATCATGGTATAACCTCGGTACATAGGACATGTTCTTTCCTATCCAAGATCTTGACAGGTACCTCCTCGTATGTTAAGTCTTCGGCTATCTCGTCCGGTTCTAACTCAATGACGTGGTTCGGGTCGTCCACATATTTTCGTAACATCGATACGTGAAAAACGTTATGAACACGCGTCATACTTGGGCCGTCAGAAACGAGTCTATATAGCTACGTTCCTATTCGATCGAGAATTTCAAATGGATTAATAAATCGAAGGTTTGAGCTTTCCTCACCTCAACGATTCTCGCTTTTGAAATAACGACTTCTTGACCTCCTTCTTCAAATTCATCACTCCTGTGTAGCTTCGAACAACTTTAACTTTATCTATTAAAGTCGATTATACTCAGATATCATCACGTGGGTACCTAGAGTTTTCATCTCCATCTCTATTATTTGTAAATTATACTGAAATGAATCTTTGACAATATCGTACTCAGATTCAGATACGATCTTCTACTCAACACGCCGCCTACCACGCTCGCTTTTCCAAGATGGTATGGTCGTAACACGTGTCTTTGAAATGAGTCTTCTCGAGTTCTTCAAGCTCTTCCCACATTCCTTGCTCCATTCGAATTTTGTATCTCTACGAGTCGGATGCGTTAATGGAATAGCGATTCGAGAATATCCTTCAACTAATCTTTGATAATAACCAACTAAGCCTAGAAAGCTACGATTTCGATTACCAACTTAGGTTGTTCTCAATCGTGACTCATATCCCAACCTTGGATAAGACGTTACAATGACACCTATCGCTTTACTATCGCATCTAATATGGTGTCCCCTACAGAGAGTCGGCTTGGTGCATTCCACAAAGGAAGTCACCAGATAAAGGCTCAGTACCAAATTTATAGTTGAATTTTAACTCCACAAGTTCAATAGAGCCATTCGATATGAGATTTTAGAAATGAGTTTTGTATTAGGTTCAAAGTCGATACAAAATTTAATATCGCTTTGAGTAAGCCAAGAAATTCTTCAGAAATATATTAGAAAAATCAATAACAACAGAATATTATTCAAATCGACGCGTGTCTTTATTCAAATCCATAACATGGACTAAGAAAACTTGACATCCGTAATAAACGAATGACTTCATGGCTTGATATGAAAATGTTTGACTACAATGGTTTGATTGCTTGAATTCAATAATAGGTTACTTAGGAATATGAAAACTAACAACCCATTTAAAGTAATCAATTTCGGTATGATGAGTAGTTTAACCTTAAAATCACATCAAAAGCAAATATCTCTATAGAAATAAGGTTAACGTGTAATGTGATAGTGCCAACTGAATCAAGCAAGATTTCTAAACAACGGATGTAATGAAAGTTTTTCCTAATCTGAGTCTCCATAAATAAAGTCAAAGTCTAATTTCTCCGTAGTCAAGTTCAAACGTTGAGCGTAAAGCAAGAGAGAGATAAAAGAATGGGTAGAACCCAGATTCAGTAAAGTATAAACTTCGCAAGAATTTATAATTAACTAACCTGTGCTAACTTCGTTCGGGTTCCTCACATTTTGACCGGCCACGACACAAACGCTTCTTCCAGAACCGTTGACTTTGACTTTTTCGCGACATCCTTTTGAGTCACCATTCTATTGGATCTGGTTTCGATACCGCATAAATCTCGAAAGCGATATGTCCTTCTTTTCCACAATTATAGCATACCTTAAAACTGTTGTAGGCGGTTAATGATATGTCCCTTTTTCCCCAAGATTTGAAAACATACGACCCGGTGGTCTTTTCTCCTCCTTGGAACCATTACATCTTTGGCGCCGACGCCTTCACATGATCGTTGTTAAATCTCCTCTTTTTAAAATCTCTCCCCACTCGCTTTCTTCTATTTTCATGGCCACGATTACCACCGAGTGGTGGTTACCGCTTTGTCCGTATTCTTCTTTCTCCGTTGGTTATCGTTATTCGATGATCGCTATCTTCTTCAGATAATCCTCGTTATGGTCCCTCGGTTGAACGTACTCGTTATCATGCTCTAACAATCGAGCCCCGCTGACAACATCCGAATAGAGAGAAAATTTATGAGAAATGAGATATCGACGTATGCCGGGTTTCAAACCTCTCGTAAACATCCGCCATACGTTCCTTATTCTCCACCAAATGAGGTGCAAACTCGATAACTCGCGAACTTCGCGCAGCATCGGGACACCGCCATGTTATTCGCTTCCGCCTAATAAACTCCACTTCCTTCATACGACGAATACTTTCGTGGAAGTACTTGTCATTGAACTGCTTCTGAAATGTCTCCCATGACATGCCGAAAAGTGCATTTGGATGGGTACGCTTCACGATTCCCACCAAGAATCTGCCTGCGTTCACGAACATAAAAGTAGTGAATGGAACTTTCGTTCCTCCGCGGCATCCCAAGACATTGAATATCTTGGTAATTTGTTTGACCCACGCCTCCGCCTTTAATCGGATCCCGCTTTCCCTGCACTCGGTGGTCCCAACTCTTTGAATCGCCATTTGTGACCACCCGTGAATTGCTATCATTTCTCCTCGTATTTTGAACACGAGTCTCCTCGTCTCGATTTTTGCATGAACCGCAAAAAGCTTCTAAACATTCTCTCGCTCATCATCCGCTTTCAGTGGTGTTGTTCACAGGAGGTACATTGTTAACTGTTGTCAGACGTTCTCCTCATTGGTAAAGACAGCATCTCCACGGCCTCATTTACTCCACTATTAATATTCTCACGACATTCTCAAACATCGCCATAAAATAAGGGTTAATTAAGGAAATCAATATATCACATAATATCCCTATATACTAACCAACTAACAAATAAGCTTAGGTAGGACACACTAGCGAATGATTTAATCGTCTCTCCCCTCCTAGTTCTATTCCTCGATCTCCGCCAGAGATCATATCTCTAAGCTCTGATACCAACTGTGACGCCCCCAAAATAGGTCCATTCCATCCAACCCATTCTGAGTCGCCAAATACATGGTACAGAAATAACTACAAGTTTATTAATACATTTGTCGTGCAAAATACTTACAACATATATATCATGAAGTTTAAATACAATTATTGTTTTCTAGATAATATACATACCCAAATAAATCCTCATCACAATTATTTATACATTATTTTACAAAATGGTGAGGACTACTAAACAACTCTCTCTAGAACCTTCATTCCATACCCCGACTAAGTACTCGCTACATTCTCGCCGCCCCGAGAAGAAAAATGGAACAACAAGGAAAATGGTGAGCTCAACTAGCCCAAGAAGAATATTATGACTAAGATAATATACAACAAATTATCGTTAGTCTTCAACAGGAAAAATCTAATAGAATACAATAGACAACCGCTTTTAAATCAACAACTGCAATGGAAACAACAATTCATTAGAAGAGTTAAGTAGAGAATGCAAACTACTATCTTCTATATATGAATTTAAAAGTTCATCGTCGATATTTTATTCCCGTAACATCAATCAATATATATCCGAATCAAATATTCATCTTTGCATTACAAAGCCAAAGATATTCATCATTGGTCATGTTCATCTAAACACCTATTCATCTTTGCACTACGCCAAAGATATTCATCGAAATCATTCATCTTTGCACTACTGTGCCAAAGATATTCAATAATATCATCATTTAAGACCGAGGATGATGAAAATATTTTTAAAGAAACGAATCCAAATTGAAACAAAATGACAAGGATTAAGGATTAAGGATTTGTACTTTTGTTTTATCCATGTCCAACAATACCTCAAAAATAATCATAGTGGTGTAAAATTCAAGAATGATCAAAACATGGATACAATCAAAGCTAGTATCGAGAATAGATATTTTGGAGGAAAAGAAGAAATTTCATTTTTCAAATTGAATAGTCAGATTCGTGAATAGTGTCGTATACGTGAATAGTAATCTCGACACCAAAAGATAGAAATTTCAAAAAAAACATCTTCACGCTTTCGTGAATAAGACTCGTGAATAAGAATCGTGAATAAGAACTCGTGAATAAGAATCGTGAATAAGTAACCCCAACATGAAAAAGTTCCAAATTTGCTAAAAATTTCCAACCAAATTTTGGCATAATGATATTGAAGAAATAATATCATTTTCGAATAAAATAACATCCCTTACCTCGAAAAGACAACTTTTAGTTGAAACACCTGGATATAAGCTATGACTTGAATTTCAGACCGTATAACAATACTCAAAGTATACTCAAAATACTCACAAGAATAACGCCGATAATATAGAGAGAGAAAACTTCAGCTTTTCGTGTGATTTTCAATTCTAACCTAAGCACCCTATTTATGTAAAAATGCTTGTAACACCAAAAATGTAAAATTTAATATAATATTATTATTATTTGTTAAAATTCTATACGCCCACTTTTGGAGATCTGATTTCAGCAATCAATAACACATGCTAGACCCACTTAACACACCAAAAACGTTTTTCTTGAAAAAATAATTAAAACTTCCAAAATTAATTATTTTGAGCTTGAGAACTTTAATAATTCATAATAAATAGCCCTTTTGTCGTAAAAATTCGCATCTTGCGTGTTTTTATAGGAAATTCAATTCTCTACAACTTTGCGTAAGAAAGTTTTTTCAAATTCCAAATGTAAATTGACCGAAATCCATAAACCAAGCGATTTTACAAGTTTATAATCAAATTTCTATTAATAATTGTGTCCACCAACACACAAAATATGTGTTAAACATTTAATGCCACAAAAATACTCTTCCTCCTCATATATTCATATATCCCACATTCATTTATAAAATATCACCGTTAATATATTATTAAAATAATATATTTAAATGAATTATTTTATCGTAAAAAGATAAAATATTAATTTTCAACAATTGTCACATTAAAATTTTTTTCATCTATATCCACATAAAATCAATATTTTCCTCATCATATAAATCAATAATTAATTATTCACAAATAAAATTACAGAATCACACTCATCGGGCAACTGTGGTAGTTCCTGTGAAAGAGGGCTTTCTTCAATAAAGATTTCTCCTCATGGAGCGCAATTAGGTGACCAAACCTCTCTTTAGATGTAACTTTCTAGACATTGTCAATAATGTTTTCTAATAATATTATTCAGATAATATGAATTATTGCTTCGATAATGGAAAATCTTGTGTAATGACAATTTATCAAACAACAAGAATATAAAATATCAATGCAAAGAATTATTGAATCAATAAAATAAAATCTTTGAACAGTAATTCATCGTAACAATTATCGAAAGTGCCTTCACGTAAGAATCAATAATTGGTGCAATACCGCAGTACTTCGCTCAACAACGCCAGATTAGTGTGTTTTAACCATCATGTATTCCAACAAGATAATTCAGAATAACTACGCCTGATTATTTATAAACAACTTATATTTGTCATTTTCTTCATCCAATCGCTTCCCGTTATGGGGGCAAGAAAAGATCGCGGCCGTCGCATTTAATATTCCTCGACGAAGATTTAATATTTCACGACCAAACGAATATTCCCAAACAATAATGAATATTTTATAACCACTTGCTTATTCAAATATTTGCATATTTTACCCATAACTATTCACATTAATCAAATCAACCCTTACTATTTCAAAATAATAAATAAAGGAAAATAAATTTCATTTATTAATAATTTGGGGTCTTACAGTTGGGGGTGGGATGGTGGTGGGGTTTGGGGTGGGATGGGGTGGTGGGGTGGGGGGTGGTGGGGGGCGGGATTGGTCAATGAGAGGGGGGGTGAGGGGCTTGAGGGGTAGGGGTGGGCGGGGTAGGGGTAGGGGTGGAGTGGGGGTAAGAGTATGGTGGGGGTAGAGGGTGGGGGTGGAGTTTTAATCTTTTGGACTTATAAGAAATAATGATTAAATTTATATTATATTATTATTCAAATAAATTATATATATTCAACTATTACTCCCAAATTACCTAATCAAGTATTATTCCTTATATTAGTCTACTATTATAATTTTTTATATTTGTGAAGTATTAATTAACTATATTTTTTAAATTTAAATTATAACTATTTTAAGTCCGTGATCAAGTCAAATTCTTTATGTTAGCCGCTACTTTCTCTAACGGTCAGTCAAAATGATTTTGACTTGCTGCTAGAAGAAGTAGCGATTGACCTCAACCCAACTCCTTAGATTTTTCATTGGACGGCAGGAGATGAGTTAGCTGGAATAGTACTCATAGCTAACGAAAGTTATGGATCATTTCAATATATATATATAGTCCGTTTCTTATGCATGCCACTTTATTTTATATACCATGCTCATCACTTTTAGCGAGTGACCGGACGACGGTTTGGTCCGTCGTTATAAAACAGATAAACGATTTATATGTTATGGCGACGGTTGCCTCGTCAATACTAAAAGCTAAGACGATTTAATTGTTCGATATACGATTTTAACCGAACCGTCGCTAATAATGGCAGTAAGATATATTAAATAAAATATATAAATGATCCTTTCAGTATATATATATATATATATATATATATATATATATATATATATATATATATATACAACAAAATAACAAAATTCAACTTCTTTTTTATTTTTTTAAGCTTTTAGAGAAAAAAGGCAAGCTCATTCATATCATAGAAAAATTAAATCTTTATTTTGATCCAAGTTCTAAGACTAATAATTTTTACACTCTTTTCTTTTGTACATTCTACATTTTATGTTTCAGTTATTTTACGCTTTTGCATATCATTATGTATTTATATTTTAAAATGATAAAATACAAGATATTCAAGAATTCTTATATGTTTTCATGCTCTTTGATATCTCAAAAAATGAATCGTTGTTTTTATTATGAGGTTAATGGAGCTGCACAGCTGTTTAGACTCCTAAATATATACGGTTTACGATCGTAGAGTTTTTACGGTGTGAGGATTCATTATATGGTAGTAGAGTGAGTACTCTACGATTGCAGGATGATTTTAACTTTACGATCGTAAATTGTGTAAATTTAAAACTTACTCAGCTGTACACCTCTATTTTTTCCTTTTATTATAATAATTATCGAATAATTTAGTAAAAATAATTATAGAGTGAAGTTAAATTTAAACTTGATTTACCTTTTCCAAAAAAGAAAAAGAAAAAAACAGTTCACTTAAACAAGGAAAAATCAATTATTCAAAGGCCAGTACTCCGTCTCTAGTCTGTCTCTCTCCGGTCGCCATATTGTTAAAACCCAGCAAAGGCCGATCAATCAATAAGAAAACACAGGGAAATTTGATACAAGTAACTACAGATTCCAACCGTATCAACGGAATCGAAGAAAGTTGGGTAATGGCGGGGGATCCAATTTTGCAGGAGGCGGGTTGGGAGGAATTGAGGAAAGAGGCTCGTAAAATCGAAGGGGATCTCGACGTCAAGCTCAATTCCTATAATAAGCTCGGTGCTCGATTCTCCCAAGGAGGTTCAATTCTCTCTCTATATATCTCATTGTGGATATATATCAGTTTATACGTATATATCTATCTCCTAGTGTATTCTATTTTAGATCTTGATATGAGTTACGTTTGCAAATTCCATCGGTGGCTTAATTTGCTCAATAGGTTTGGTAATAGATTTGCCTTGATTTTCAAATTGGACTCTTAATTTAAGATATATGCAATGTGATTTGTATATTTGGCCAATGATCATTTCTGGGAAATTTGTATTCTTTCTGTTAATTGCTGATCTGAAAGTTGAAAATACATATTTTTTTTATTTAAGTAGTTGCATTGTATGTTGCGACTTAGTGGATTATATTGAGCTCCCTCCCTTTATCCCAAAACGGGGGTCAACTTTTTAAAAGAAGAAAAGTTTTGACTTAAGTTTAACTTAACCAATCTTCAAGATCAGAAGTTATTTTGATATATGAATATGATTTATGCATAGATTCTGAAAGTGGAGTTCATCTCTTTTTGTGGCATCCTAAAAACAGAAAGTGAACTCTTGTTTAGGTCGGAGGGAGTAAGTTAATAGTGTTTGGTAAATTTTGCATCAAACTTGATGAGCAATGAGATCAGTTAGGCAAGTCCCTATCTATTCTTTTTTTTAAATTCTTCACATTAAAAATAACTGATCTTACAATTAAAGTTTTTGCACTGTGCATCACTATTTAGCTCCTATAAAGTAACAATTGTTTTGTATTCTATGAGTTCTTGGTCGAATTTGTCATTCTGCCATGCCTTCATTGATGTGCTGGAAATTTGCCATATTCAAGATCAACTTTCCCTTTTAAAAGGCCAAAATCTTTAATTTTTACTGTTTTCACCAAGGCTTCACCATACCAATTTCTAGATAGTGATATACTTGATTTAAAAGTTCAAAATTTATTTGTCTACTCTTGTTATCTAAAGATACACGGACAATCCTTATATTTTATATGTGAGATGAAACAGTAATATATTTTAAATGGCTGATTGCTTGCCGAAGGAATAATAATGTTAGAAAAGCCTTTCAGATGGTAACAACTTATAAAGTAATTAGATTAATAGTCTGACTGTTGAGTTTGATTTATGTTTTTCAACTACAATTCATATGTACTGCAGTTTTTCGGTTCAAATGTTGGCTAGTTTAGATTAGTTTTTAGGATTTCTGATGATTAGATTTTTGGGTTCAGGTTATGTGGATACTACTTCACCTACTGTTGGATCATGGAAATCCATGGAAATGGAGATTCAGTCATTGCTTGAGAAGTTACTTGATGTCAATGATTCTATGAGTCGATGTGCTGCATCTGCTGCACCTACTACTTCAGTTACACAGAAGCTGGCAAGGCATAGGGACATTCTTCATGAGTACACCCAGGTTTCCTCTTTGCATGTGATTCATGTATTTAAATAAATTATATCATTGTATTAATTCTGTATTGGGTACGCCAAATTACTATAAATCTCAAGTAGATACTATAAATTTGCATGTCTCATGATGTAGTGATTGACATCCCTGTAGCAAATTATCTATTATTATAATTTTAATTTCTCTATTGAATTTCATTTACTTATTTAACCAATCTTAAAATTTACATGATGCAATTGCAATCCTCACTGCTTAAGAAACTGGGATTACTGTACATGGTATAGAGTCTACAGACTTTAACTGATATTTTTTGTCAATCAGGAATGGGCATGCTTATTAGACTTCAATTTTTTTTTATTACTTCTGTGTTACTGCATGTTATTTTAATATGTTTTAAGTGGAATAATAAGGAATATGCTGATACTATTTGTCCAACCTAGCAATAACTATTCGCGATAGCTATGTAGAATTTCAATTGCTGTTTACTTTATCTATTTATCCCACATACCTGTCTCACAGTTAGTGGTAGAGGGTTTCATGATTAGTTTATTCTGTCCACCCTGACCTTGAACCTGGCAAGATATAGCCATGCTGAAGCTGAACTAATATAATGTTGGTCTGCATCCTGGACCTCCTCGAGCTTGGAATTTGAAATATAGTTGAGTACACCTTTTTATGGCTTTTACATGAGGAACCCACAATAAGTTGACTGACATCAAACACTTGCTTCAAATGCAAATGGATAGGGTTTACATTGCCCTAGGAAACCAGTTGGCATCAGGGTCTACTAAAACAATTTTAAAAAATGGAATTTTTTTATAGGGTTTGCAAAAAGGAGTACGAGTAAACATAAGTTGGTGGTTGGGGCTACTAAGGGTAAAATAAACAAAGCCGCAGAACATGTTCTTGGTCGTTTTGGGTATTCTAGGGTATTGGTTTGGTGGAGAAGTCCTTGGTTGGACTTGTACATTAAGGTTTCGACAAAGGTTATTCAAATATGTATGCGAGACTTGGAAGGTTTTTTTGCTGCTCTTTTCATTATTAATAAAATTTTGAAGGCTCTAAAATGGATAAGGAATATGGAGAAAGTCCAAAGTATATACTTGATTCGCACGAGCATTGCATGTAAATTGCAATTACACCAAACAACTCATTAGAAAGCATCATTGATGGAAAGATTCTTCCTTGCTTAAATCTGTATTGAATTGAAGCATTAAAAGGCTATGTATAGACATTAGGTATTTCTAACCCTATTACATGTTCGAATTCCTCTGGAAACTAAAAGAGTTACACTCCGAAAGCTCATAGAACTATTGATATGGATGTTTTAGGAATTTAGACGCATCAAAGGAAACATAAGCTCGATGAAGGAACATGCGGAGCTTCTATCTTCTGTTAGAGATGATATTAGTGAGTACAAGGTGCGCGCAAGTGTAATTTATGTTCTTTATAAATATTTCTAACAACAGATCTTTGCCATATGTCAAAAGCTAATCAACATTTTTGCAGGCATCTGGGTCACCAAGAATGCAGATACTACGGGAGAGAACTGCCATACATGGAAGCATATCCCATGTAAGACTCGAGTGCTCTTCCTTTCAAATCCAAGTTCATATACTCTTGCAGCGGGCTTGCATCTCTCTCCCCTGAGTTCCCAAGAGCATGTGTGTGTGTTTTTTTTTTTTTTTTTGGGGGGGGAGCTTAAGAAAGTTTTTCAGTTCAGGTTATGCTGCAGTTCTTTTTTCTTGTTTGTTCACTCTCTTTTCTTATCTTTGCTGTGATAATTGACGCTTATACATGATGACTGACATCAAGCTGTCCGGTTGAACTTCAGATTGGTCCTCTTAATCATACATGAGGTTTAATTTGCAGCGAGATTAGACTGTTGGAATGGGATAAGGATGAAAACAACTGAAACATGATAATTTGCAAATGTGGATATGAACTCAGGTGAAAAATTATAGCTTTAGCTGATGCTTGGAATATGACCAAATAATCTGAAAACACTCGAGACTAAACTTCAGTTTTAATATGCTTTTGTTGGTCCGGTTAAATCTATGCTCAAATAGATCAAATGAGAATTTGGTTCCTAATTTGAGGCACTTTGTGCAGTAATGTCATTAATTATGTTTAGATCCACTCCATCCACATAGCGCTGTGTATCAGAACAATCAAAACTGGTAATCACCTTTTGTTTTCAGTTTTCCGTTTTCCTTCTCATCTCTCTCTCTCTCTCTCTCTCTCTCTCTCTCTCCTGCCTTTCATTGTGTTTTCTTCATATGTTCATGACCGGAACTCATTCTTTTACTTCCAACTTTACTCTGCACTCATCTCTCCGGTTCTTCCTTGTATTAAACGATAGCAGATACCAATATTCTTTGCTGGTACCAAACTAGGGAGTCTCACCATATGTAATAACCTTTGTTAGCTAATAGCTAGCAAAATTCTTATGCTGTGTTTCGATTATGATTTGGTAAAGATATGTATCGGGTCTAATTAAAACTTTACAGACAAAGATCTCTGCTGGACTATACTAGTAGTATTTAGGGGCTGGCTTCTTTAACTTGTGTCCTGGGGCTAATTAATGCATATAGAAAGGTTTTGGACTAGTTCTGCAAATTGATTAGTTGTTCAGGTGTATGTTGACACAATATCTGGACAGTGTATTAGGTTTTGACAAAGGCATGTTGCATAGGAAAAGGATTAGGGTTGCCTAACTAAGCTCTAGTCTAGAGAAGTAGAGAGTCGAAAAGCCCTGTGGCTTATTGTGATTGAGGTTGCGAAAGCCTTGTGGAATTACTGTGACTGCAGTCAAAGATTATCTAGTCAACAATGAAAATTCAAAGAAAGTAGAGAAGATCCTAGAAAACTGAATTTCTCAGGGGCCCTTAGGCAGTCCCGGAAACAACTTCAATGCCATGTACTAACAAAGTAAAACTTTTTGGCTAACCATGTTACTTTTTTAAAATCATTATTATGCTCCTATACCTGGCAAAAGATTCATAAAAACTGAGCTAGCTATCTTTCCCAAAGAAAAAAGAAAGAAAGGTAATAATAAAAAAACGATAAAACAAAAAGATACCAGCAAACTGCTCTAAAACAAATTAATAAAAGACGAGACTTGAGCAAGTCTTGAATATGGACCCTGCCTGCCTCCAGTAAAATTTTCTTTCTTCATATGCATGTACACACTCTAAGGCCTTATATTAACATAAGTACATGAACCTTAAATAGTCTTATTTCTTTTTACAGTTTAATTTTTTTAACACATAATTCTTGAAGCAAGAGGAGCATGCAGCTATCAGTTTTTGTGTGTTTCAGAAAATAGCTAGTTAGCAGGGAATTCTTTTCTTTTCTTAGATGTGTAGAACGTTGATGGAATACATGCAGTTTGTATCTAATATAAGATGGGAAATGGATGCCAAAACACAATCTCAATCATCTATCAAAAGAGTATCAGTATGATCTGAATTTGTATTCCAAAGATCACAGTGATACATGTTAAGGATGAATCTATGAGATCAGATTTAGGTGGTGTTTGATTATTTCTTAATGCATCTGTTATTCGCTAAGAGGCATGAAGTTGTTTGGTAAAAAAAAAAATTCTCTCTGAATGTCTCTAAATCGTTAAGATAGAAAATTAAATCTAAACTATTCAGAGGACCATTCGAATAAAATTGACTATTTTTTGGACAAATATAACCTCTTCAATATTACAAAATTCTTCTTTTATCCCCAATAACCCTAATTAATTTGCTTCTCAACAACATTTTAGTCACCACATCTGCTCCAACTCAAATCCCAACAATCACCATAACAACGACGGCAACTCCCTTCATCTGTCGCCGACCCATCTCTCCATCTCCTCCCTCACCGACTCCGACCACCGTGACCGCTCCCTCCCTCGTCCTTTCTTTGATCCCTCTGATTTGTCGTCTCATCTAGAGAGATGTTGGTAACCGACTCTGATCTACACGAGTGTCTCTAGATATTAGATTTCCTTGGCACTCGTACTGTGAAGTTCTTAGTTCATGATATGCCTTGTGCAATGGGAAGCTCTAGCAGTAGTAACTGCTTCTTGACTGGAGCTTCTTAAAAGTATAATAAGGAGCTAGGTGTACTCTTGGTAATATTAGATATTCCCAAAAGTCATTGTTGTGTTATTTCAATGTTGAGATGTTGGCTCAAATATACCATGGCATTGTGCAACAACTATTCTTGGAGGAAACAATCATGAACCATGGAATTGCCATTAGTCTTCTTGATTTCGTTTCACCGATCGGGGTGATAAGAGAGAGAAAATGGAAGTCGATCGGACCCAAATAAATTTCAAATTGGTTCGACTAGTGCTAGTGCGGTTTCTTTGATCATATTTTTGTTTTGATTTAGTTTAATAGCTTAATCATTTATGATTTAATGGCTTAATCGTTTAGGTTTAGATTTGATTTGGTTTAATGGCTGCACTTTTGGACTAGTTTGGGTAACTGTTCATAGGGTTAAAATGGTAAAATACTGTTATTCAGACATTTTGAAAAAATTAATTATCAAACAACATTTCTTCATTCAGATACAATTCTAGACAAATGTTCTACATTATTCAGATGTCTAAACTCTTCAGATCTTTAACATTCAGTTTTATCATTTTGCTTCTATTGATCCATTCTTACCCAAAATTTGTTTTTGCATGATCTGATTCTGTATAATTGCCTAATTGGGTTTGGTTTTCTAAAGATAAAGGGAGAACATGAATTTACTTTTTTTTTTTTTTTGACCTATAAAAAAGTTGCATTTTTTCTTGACCTAATGATATCAACGACTTCTTGATTGTGGGTGTTCCCTACTTCATTGGAGAAGTTTCTTTATCATCATCCGCTTAACATTGTCAAATTGAATATGTGTACAGATGGATGAAGTTATTAGTCAAGCTCAAACTACAAGGGCAGTTTTGGGCTCTCAAAGGGACATGTTTGGTGATGTTCAAGGGAAAGTGAAGCAACTTGGTGACAAATTTCCTATCATTCGAGGACTAATTGGTAACATTCTGAAGCCATCTCTGCTGCTTAAGTTCACTTTCCAATAAACATTGTTCCTGATTATCGCAGGTTCTATTAGAAGAAAGCGATCAAGAGACACTCTCATACTAGCTGCTGTCATTGCGGCTTGTACGTTGTTTCTAATAATATATTGGCTTTCAAAGTAAACAAAATTGTGGTTTATATGACGAAATCTATGATATTTCCTACAGGTTTTGCCTTCTTAGAACAAATCAAGTTCATTATTCTTTCATAGAATTTACGCTTCCGATTTCACCTGGTATTGCTATTGCCTTTCTATGGGTAAATTGAGTAAAATGAGAGGTAGTAGAAGAAAAGTATTTCATCAGTAAATTTCAGGTATGGTATCATAGTGGTTGGATGTTTTACTTGTTGGGAGGGATGTCTCTTATAGGATGACAACTGGGCCAAGACCAGGACCAGGGCCAGGGCCGGGGCCGGGGCCGGGGCCGGGGCGGGGTTTTGTATATTCCGTCGCCCTTGCCCTTGCCCTCAACACGTTTGATTTATTTTTATTTTTTAAAAATCCGTGTCCCGGCCTGCCGGATTTTGATTGGCCTTGCTCTGTCTGGAGGTGTTGCCGAGTACTTAATAAAGTCTTATTTTACTATAGTTTTGATGGTTGTATATATAATATCTATTATCGTAATTTTATTATATTAAATCAAAACACATAATAAATATATAAATAAATATAAAACACAAATATACACGTTAAAGTCTAGAAGTTTGCAAAGTAAAAGAGTTGGTGTGAAACCCATGCCTATTTCAAAACTTTACCACCTAAATGACTAATAGATGGTTATCGATATTGTCGTAACAAGTATTTATTTAATGATATTTTATACTTGTTTTAATATTTTTTTAATTGCAAGTAATATTTATCACTATGATAATATTATCTTTTATTTCAACAATACCAACACCGGTAGATTTACGTGAAAAGTAAATGGGGCACTGCATATGCTAAATTTTTTTTATAGGTGTAATGAGCAAAAATAAAATTTAGTAAATTTAAAGGGACAGATTTATAAAAAAGTTAAATTTAGAGGGACAAAAAAAAAACTTAAACTAATACTACTAAAAAAAATATTAAACACTGTATAATGTATTCAAATTTTCCCTCTATACCTTGTTAAATTTCAACTTAAAAAAATTCGCCCCTGCTGATAATAGATCCTTGGATCCGTCCCTAAATACCAACCATCTTTAAATATCCTTTTTTGGCAAAATATCCATTAGTTAAGGACGCAGACTTAAAATATAAAAATAAAAGAGTCATGCTATGTATTACTATAAATTTTAGACGAATTATAATGGTGGAAGTTTATTTATATGGGATTGGTAAGAGTTTTAAGAGAGCTTATTCATTTATTACATATCTTTTAAAAAAATTATCATTAATATTTATTTACGTAATTAATAATTAAAAAATCAAGGTAAGTATTTATAATAGACATCATTTTTCAAAACAAATTAAACGAGACATTGGAGTTATAGGTACATCTTGGAAGTGATTAGCATAGAATTTATTTTTGAGTAGGTTGATCAATCCATTAATGTAGAGTATTGACATCACCGACAAAACTTTACGCACACAACTATTCTATTGGTCAATTAATTAACTTATTAAAAAATAAATTTTATACTAATCAAATACGTAACTCTTACTTTGTCATGGCCCACGGCTTCCGTTCGAAGAGGCAAATACCCATAATGCTATACAGAGCCTTTTGTGGTTAGGAGTAATTAATTCTTCTTCCATTTCGTACGTACTTTTTTTTTAAAATGATAGTAAAATTAATTAGGCAACCCTACTTATTATGTACTTCCTCAGTTTGAAATACCTCTCCCATTAAACTCCCCATAGACCTTAGGGCATAGGGTATGGGGCTTAGGGTATGGGCTATATAGGCTATAGTTTCATTTATCAATTAATTATCTGTGATTAGAGATACACGCGGTTGCGTATGTAAATTATGATGCGAAATAAAATAAAAAAAAATTATAAAATTTAAAAGACTAAATAAAAAGATAAAAAAAATTAATAATAAAAAAAATCACCTCAAAAGTCTAAGAGCAATTTCGAAAAAGTCAAAAAGCTTCACCAAAATTATTTACACGCTTTTTATATTAGATGTGATTCCATGTATTCTCTGTATTTTAAAATTAAATAAATATATTTTTATTTAATTCGTCTTAAAATTAAATATATATTTTAAATTATAGATGAAAAATAATATAAATATTTAATATTTATAAATTAAATATTATTATGTCACTACTAGTTTAATATTAACATATATTCAAAAAGTAAGTAGTATCTAAAAGTCATGGTTCTTAAAGATAGTAATTTATGATTTGGAACCGAGTGTGAGGTGAAAGAACTAGCTTAAGGGAACAACAAGGGAATAGGCTTTAAATTTTTACTAGAACGTATATATACTTTTCTACTTTTTGTGTGCTCAAAATGATGACTAAATATATAATTATTTTGTTTTTTAAAAAATAAAATAAATTATATAAAATAAAGTTAATTATATTATTTAGTGGGGTCTATTAATATAAATAAAATTATTCATCACTTTATGAATCTTGTGACTTGTGACGTACATAAAATAAAGAGTAATTATATTATTTAATAGAGTCCATTAATATAAAAATAAAATTACTCATCACTTTATTAATCTCATTAGACTATTAAGAAAAAATTTAGAACTTTATTTATTAAATTTCATCTATTTTTATTTTTTTTGATATTCGTAAAATTTATATTTTGCTCATTATTTTGAAAGAGGGGGGAGAGGAGGGGAATTAATACTATGGGCAGGCAGGCTGATTTACGTGAATGCAATTACTCCTGTTGTTTCTACAGTTTCTGACAATTTACATAAGATTATTATATACTTCATTCCTCTCAAAGTACAATATTAATATTAATATTTAAAAATTAATTTGACCCGTTTTTTTCAACTTCAAAATTGTCGTGAAATTTTGAAACCAATAAATATCATAGTTAATAGTATTTTTAAAAATTATTATAACTATATTAATTTTAAATTTAAAAATATTTATATTGACTTGTTATATTTTGTTCAATTAAAATGGCGGTTTTGATAATTTTATTATTTTATCAATCAAAACTACATTATTTTAAGTGCACAATACACAACTTATCTAAGACTTTTTTCCCTTTATAAGATACTAGTTGGGTCCCGTGACTCTAGCACTATATGGACAGTAAGATTTATCTTAAATTTTGAACGGTCCAGATAATTTATTAAGTGAGCGGAAAATTCAAAATTATTTATATTTTATTTGATAGATTCAAAAGCCTTTACCGATAAGGACAAATTTCCTATGTAAGTTATAAGAGATTTCGAGAGCCTTTATGGTTCAAAAAATTCGTTCATGCTCAGAACAGATCTTGGATCCGTCCCTAAACGTAAGTATATACAACTGGAATCATATATATATATATATATATATATATATATATATATATATTGTGGGCCCAAGTGTAAAATTAGGGTTCACATGACCTAATTGAATTAAATGCGCAATTAGGGTTCCACGGCCTCATTAAATGTGCAAATTAGGGTTCGCATAATCTAATGGAATAAAGACGAAAAAATCAGAAATAAATGTGCTAGACCCGGGAGAAGCCTCCACGTGTCCTGAGGTAGAAGACTCGTGGAGGCGGCTCGATTTGGGAATTGATTGAGGATCGACCGGTGGCTGTACAGAAGGATGGGCAATATGGGCATTACTTAACGACTAAAGGGTATTTTCGAATTTACTTGAAGGCATGTGCTCTTGCACACCACTACTTTCCGTAAAAACCCTATAAATACCCCTTCCATTCCATTTGGAAGGGGACTTCTCTTCAGATTCAAGACTTGGACGCTTGGAAGATCAAAGGAACCCTTTTGGTGACTTAAAGGCTTGGAGATTCCACCTAAAAGCACTAAAGGGGTTGAACATTCTCTTAACCCAAAGGACTCAAGAAGGCTCTTGGAATCCCTGCTAACCTAACACGGTTCTCGGATTCTAGGGGTTCTGCCACGCGTTGTTGGAGTAATCGCCCACCTGTCGTTCTCCCCTCTTCAATCAATCAATCAATTCCGTGCTCTTTGTGGATTTCTCTCCTCCTCGGCCAACACGAAACCCTAACCCTAGCAAGACACGATTTCCTTGCCCACATTTATTTGGCGACTCTGCTGGGGAGGTGTAGAATTCGTGAAGGGTATGCCCACAACTCGAAGTGGGAGAACAACAGGAAGAGCTTCACCAACAAATAGCATTACCTCACCGGGTCCAGTTCCAAGGCAAGCGAGTCAAGTTTTCCAAGGCGTGAATCTAGATCTCGATCAATCCATCCTTGAAGATGCCTCAGAAGGAAGTTTAACATCACAATACATAGCTAATCAACAATTAACAAATGTTAGGCAGACAGGCGCGGGAAGGCAAGGCGAGGAAGAAAGTGGAGAGCAGACAAATGTTGTGCAACTGGAGATGCTTAAGGCGTTGAAGGAAGCACGAGAAGAACAAGGGATGATGATGGCTATGATGCTGGAGATACAGAGGAAGCAAGAGGAAATGGGAAACTTTCGCCAGCAATTGATGCAGATCCCTACCTTCAAGGCCATGTTCCGAGGCAGTTCGCAGGGAGAACAAGCAGGGGTGGAGGATAACAACAATGGCAACAACAACAAAGAGAACCAAACTGTACCTCCATCGAAGGAAATTCAGTCGGTTCCAATCATCAACTTGGAGCCCCAGAATGGTGGTGACGTGCCACAACCTAGGTTGGAAGCAAGCCAACCTCAGACAAACATCATCCCAACTGCTCTCCCAACATTTTTACACGTGCAGATGCCAACCATTCCAGGCCATGTCCAGCAAGTACGCCAGCAGCTATCACCAGCGCCTACTTTGAATGATGCAAGTGTGCATCAACCAATCTCTTTACTATACACATCGCCGATACAACAGTTTATCAAAACACCCCAAAGAGTTCAAGCCACGAGCTAGTACGTGACGAAGGATGATATGATCGATGTGATCAATCAACTTCACATGCAGACATCCCGACCCTCGGAGTTGGACTTTACTCCTCCTTACCCGGCACACATTCGGAGGCAACCTTACCCGGCAGGGTATATTGAGCATTCCCCGCAGTTTCCAAAATACAACGGGGAGAAAGGAAATGCCAGGGAACATATTGCTGTGTTCGTAGAGTCGATGTCTCGTGGGTTCTGATATGATGAAGTGAACAACCACAACTTGTTGATACGGGAATTCAACAAGACTTTGACGGATAGTGCCTTCAGTTGGTACTACAATTTGGAGAAGGGGTCAGTCCATGATTGGGATGACCTAAAATTGCAATTTTTTAAGAAATTTTTTTATGTGCAAAAACAAGTGACCATTGTAGAGCTCATGAGGATCAAGCAAAAGTCGAATGAGGAGCTATCAAATTATGTTGATAGGTTCAGGGCCCAGATACAGAAGTGCGCAGAGCCGATTGAAGAAAAGAACTTAGTTAGCATTTGTAACAATGGTGCCTTAGAGGCCTTCAAGCCCCACCTCATCACTAAGGCTTGTGATTCCTTCGCAAATCTCTCATCTTTTGCACAAGACTTGGGGGGAATCATGACATTTCCCACCAGTCATGCGATGGATACATGGAAGAACAAGAGGACAACAACTGTGGCTTTGGTGGATTCTCGGTCAAAACCACAAGGGGGCAAGAGGGAGAAGAATGAGAAATTTGAACGAAGCAGAGAAAAGCATGGGGACAAGTATACCAGAATGCCAGTTCTGGAGGCTATCACATGCAGCGAGAAGGCGTTTAGGAGCCTGTACGAGCAATGGGTCAAGCACGGAGTAGTGAAGCCTCCAAAGCCCCGGTTGGTTGTAACGGAAGAGATGAAAAGAAGGTCGGACTTCTGTGTATACCATCAATATGCAGGACATTCCACTATGGATTGTTATAGTCTGCGGAGGATATACCATGAGAAGCTGGCGGATGGAGAGATTGAACTAGGAGAAGAAACGTGCAATGCTATCACCCATGGTGCAGTCCCGAAAGTCAAGAACCCAAATACTTGTTCTACCATCGAAAAAACTCTGAACTACAAATGAATTAAAAATCCACCCAAGATGGTGGTCCACCAAAAATGGTGGTTTAAGTCCTCAGGAATATCTTTTACCAAGTAATTGGTTGACCAAGGGAGGAGGCACAAGAATTGACGAATTGAAAAAAAAAAAAAAATCCACCCAAGATTGCGGTCCACTCTAAATGGTGGTCAAGTCCTCATAGACTACACTTGCCAAGAAATTGGATGACCCAAGTGACGAGGCACCTGATTTCAAGTCCTCGTAGACTGCACTTGCCAAGAAATTGGACGACCCAAGTGACGAGGCACTCGAGTGTTACACTTTATCATCAAAAGTGAACGAGGCACCTGACTATAAGTCCTCCTAAGTTATGCTTTAAACTTCAAAAGTAATTGAGACACCTGAGTATAAGCCCTCAACCCCAAAAGTTACACTTTATCTTTAAAAGTGGCGAACGTTATGCTTTACTCGACAAAAGCAAAAAAATTGCACTTTATCTCTAAAAGTGGTGAACGTTATGCTTTCTACAACAAAAGCAAGATTTATTATATGAAATGTTATGCTTTTTGATTATCAATAAATTTGTTAAACTTTCACTTATACTTGATTATTTCTTTTGATTTATAAAAAAAAATTATAAAAAAAAAGAAAAAAAGTATAGATTCAAGTGTTAGTTTGCATGAAATATATGTACATGAATTTTATGATACAGGAAATGGAAAAAACTACGAAAGTTCCTGACCTAAAGACCATGACCTGTCGAATTGAAGAGAGGAATACCTAAAGCTTGGTCTGCGTGGTTATCAGGCCTTCGAGGCTATCAGGTCTTCAGGACTATCAGGCCTTCGAGGCTATCAGGCCTTCGATGCTATCAGACCTTAGAGGCTATCATGCCTTCACGGACTTCTTGATTCTCAATGACTTTGTGATTTTAGAGAAAAAAGAAATTTCAAGAGAGGGTAAGAAAGATTAGATTGAAGATTTTCAAAATATCCCAGGAGAGCTCCTCTAAGGCTCGCCCTTCTAGGGTTTGCTCCCCTAGAGGTTCCCTCTCCTAGGACTTTCGTTTTTGAGGCTTGCAAAACATTAATCCCCGTAAAGTGTTCAGACACTGGAATCAAGACTTCTACGCTTACAATATTTTGTGCGATCATCTCACTAAAGGCGTGACTCACGCCCAGGGGGCAAATGCTTACTGGTAGATTGATAGACGACATAGACGTCCTCCAGAGTAGAGGTGCATATTCCCCCAGGCAGTGACAAATGTGCAACTAGAGGAGCATCATCGTGAGATCAATACAATAAGTGCGTGATAGTTGTATTGGATACATAGGTCTCTGCATAGTTGAACACAACAAAAGATGCCCGCACTCTTGAGTATATCCACGTAATTAGTGCTTCCAAGGATCTCATCACCCAACTCGCTATCCTCAAGGCTACCGGATGAATCGACATACGAGCGAAGGGGACTGAAAGGGTATTCTTGCTTCTCTATGCATATGCGGGAAATGCGATCGGAATGGGGAAAGTCATACCAACCTCCACAAGCCGCTGCATATAGAAACAAGCCTTCCTTCTCTGGCGGAGGAAAAGCTATAGGGTCATAAGTCTAGACTTGCTCCCAAAAGACGTTGAAAAGACCAAAGAGGGGAGCCCTTCCCAATCATCGTGGAACAGGGCCCTTGGCGATTTTAGGTCCGCATAATGTCTAACGAAGAGGACCTGCAAGCAAGAAGAATTCGGCATAAAGGGCTCTAAAGAGCAACATTCCGTCTAAACGTTGATTTCCCCCTAAGGTTCTTCCCCCCAAGGTTCGCCCCCTAAGGTTCAGCCTCCAAGGGTTTGGACCCCTAGGGTTCGGTCAACTGGGGTGGTTTCGCCGCATACAGAGCATTTATTCTCCCTTCGTGTTTTTCCTTGACAAGAATGTCAAATCTTTCTTTATTATCCGAGGGAAAAAATCGAGATGTAATCAAGGTAATGGGGCTCGGAAGACAAAAGAAAGATTTGAGGTACTTGGAAAAAAAAAAAAAACTCTAGGGTTCGGCCCCCCATAGGGTTCGGCCACCTAGGTGGTTGTCTCCTCTATTCCTTTGAGATCCTATTGCTCCACAAATCAACCGTTTGGAACGAGAACTCCTACGCCGCGAAAATTATAGCCTTTCTTTGATGAATTCCGAGGGAAAAAACCAAGATATGATCAAGGTGATGGGGCTCAGAAACAAAGAAAGACTACAATCACCTGAAAAGAGAAGTGGATGAAGCAATCACAATCACAAGAATTACTCAAACAGAAAACCAACACGACCATAAAATTACGGTATGCTTAATACTGAGAACATATGTATATGATTAATTAATTAACTGAATATATATATATTCAAAAATAGGACATGACTACTACGGACTCTCAAAAATAAGAGTCTTGAGTGCGAGCAACAGGACCTCTCAAATAAGATAAGTAAATATTTATTTATTTGTTTATTAAAAAAAAAGAAAAAAAAAGGGTTTGGCACCTCCCTAGAGGGTTCGGCCAACATTCAAAAAAAAAAGATAAAAAAAAGGGGTTCGGCCCTTGTAAATGGACAACTACATATTAGCAAGATTACTAAGAACCACTTTGGTTCAAACACCCATGTCTGCCTGTTGGTACATGAGAAGAAATAAGTCAGAGAAAGACCCACTTTGGTTCAAACACCAAGTTATTATTACAAAGAAAGAAATAAGTCAGGAAGCAAAAGAAGGGTTCGGCTTGTATGAGACTTACCTCTGTGGTTATCATGATGCATCCAAATAAAGGCAAATAAAAGTTGGAAGCATGTGAAGACTTTTCTCATATAAGAGGTGATAGAATTATCAAAGCTATAGTCATCTTTGCCCAAAGAATTATCAAGGCTTCGGTTTGGATCCAAGACGTGCTCATCGACTACTTCTCAAAAAAAAATAAGATAAGTAAATGTTTTATTTATTTTCTAAAGAAAAATAAAATAAAATAATATTTTATTTTATTTTTTTGAAAAATAATAATAATAATAAAATAAGATTTTATTTTATTTCAAAAAAAAATGGACACAGTAGGGTTCGGCGTGAATAGAGACTGTGGGCTATCATGATATCATATGATTTTATTTTATTTCATATGATTTTATGATTTTGTTTGTTTTAAAAAAAATCTCTTTTCAAATTAAGAAAGATTTGATTTGATTCCCAAAACAAAGAAAGTTTTAATTTCCAAAATAAAATTAAGATTTGATTTTATTTTATTTTGGAAATAAATATTAAGATTTGATTTTATTTTGGAAATAAATATTAAGATTTGATTTTGGAAATAAAAATTAATGTTTGATTTAAGAAAAAAAAAACCAAAATGAACTCTCTCATCTCTCCTCTCTCTTCAAACAAATTATAAACAAGCACATATACGTGCATACAGAAAGGTACATATATATATATATATATATATATATATATATATATATATGATGAAGAATCAAAACCCTCTACCCTCGATTATGAAGATGTTTAAAGCCCCAGTACAATTTGTTAATCTCCTTTATTATATCCTTTTCTTTGCTATTGGTTTAACATTCGGAATCATACTTACCTTCCATATGCCAAATTTGTCAGTGAACTTGCAATTCACTCAATTTTCTCTCTCCACTACATATTCACCACCGATAAATCCTCCGGCGGAGTTGGCCGAATCAAGAAGAATGCGTGTGGGATTAGAAGAATATCTAAAGCCACCAATTAATGTTATGCATGACATGAACGACCAAGAACTTCTATATGGAGAGCTTCAATGGTTCCAAAAATACGAGAATTTCCGGTGACTCGGCTTCCAAAGATTGCATTTATGTTCTTGACAAGGCAGTCGGTTTTATTAGCTCCTCATGGGACTTGTTTTTCAAAGAAAACCAAACCGGGGCCTCTACTCCATTTATGTGCATTCAGATCCATCGCTCAATGAATCGCACCCTCTAAATTCAAGTGTTTTATGGTCAGCTTAATCCCCAAAGAAGGAAACAAATATTGGGCAAGATATAGAAAGATTTCAGAAAATTTTTCAATATGTCCAAAGAAGAGCCTCGCTAGGTCTTGCCTTCCTAGGGTGTTGGGTCATGATATTTTCCCTCTTTGGACCGAGTAAGTTGGGCTTACTTATTAAATTAATCCATTGGGCCTTCATTATTGAACCTTGAAAGTCATTGGGTTTAATCACCATATTACTTCTATTTAACCCTATAAGACCGGGTCGGTTCATTGGACTAACCCATTGGATCATTTAATATCTATTACTTTCACTTGTAATGATGAAAAAGCATGATGGTTCGATCGCTATTCTCGCCATGCATTAATGTGGATGGGATCCCGGTGATTCACGGCCAGAAAAACAGAGGTCAAGTAGTGGGTGGGTGGTGACACACACCCTAAGCAGAACCATCGATCACGGGGTCGTGGTCGAGGTAGTGGGTGGTACGCAGAAACCGCAAAGAGAGAGTATCACCTATCAACCAAGTCTTCACAAACAGGTACGTCCTCATACACATTCATATTCACATATACACACAACTGAGATTTATTATCTCTCTCAATACACTAGACATTACATCCTCCATTTGTTAACCTTGTGAACACGTATACTGACTCTCACGCCTGAGCTATCCCCGGGCGGTCCGGCCGTCAAGCTTGTGGTGTTTATCGTGTTTACTGTGCAGGATCAGGGCGTTTTACGTGATTAGGAGGTCGAAATAGATCTTGGCGTTAACATAGGGTTTAACTCTAAGGGTTTGGCTCCCTAGGGGTTCCCTCTTCTAGGACCATTGTCTTCAAGACCTGTAAAGTGAAGTCCTGCAAAATCGTTCAAAGACTTGCAGTTTTCTTGCGCGATCGTCTATTTGGAAATGCGACTCTCACGCAGGGGGCAAATGTGGGCCCAAGTGTAATCGTGCCTTGCTAGGGTTAGGGTTTTGTGTTGGCTGAGGAGGAGAGAAATCCACAAAGAGCACGAAATTGATTGGTTGATTGAAGAGGGGAGAACGACTATTGTGTGGGCGACACTCCAACAACGCTGCGGCGTAACCCCTAGAATCCGAGAACCGTGTTAGGTTAGCAGGGATTCCAAGAGTCTTCTTGAGTCCTTCGGGTTAAAAGAATGTTCAAACCCCTTTAGTGCTTTTAGGTGGAATCTCCAAGCCTTTAAGTCACCAAAAGGGTCCCTTTGATCTTCCAAGCGTCCAAGTCTTGAATATGAAGAGAAGTCCCCTTCCAAATGGAATGGAAGGGGTATTTATAGGGTTTTCTGGAAAGTAGTCGTGTGCAAGGCACATGCCTTCAGGTAAATTCCAGAAATACCCTTTAGTCATTAGAGTAATGCCCAAATTGCCCTGTCCTTCTAGCCACCAGTCCAATCCCTCAATCAATTCCCAAATCGAGCCGCCTCCACGAGTCTTCTGCCTCGGGACACGTGGAGGCTTCTTCCGGGTCTAGGAAATTTATTTATGACTTTTTCGTCTTCATTCCATTAGATTATGCGAACCTTAATTTGCACATTTAATGAGGCCGTGGAACCCTAATTGCGCATTTAATTCAATTAGGTCATGTGAACCCTAATTTTACACTTGGGCCCACATTTATATATACGGGGAGGATCTAAAGCGGACCAAAAGAACGGACCAAGGCGGACCAAGGCAAAAACTTGCGGGTTTCAGAGTGCTGGTCGGAAAAACACGCCGGGTTGATTTCAGAAACCGCATGTTTTTGCTGTCCGCTCTGTTGGTCCGCTTTAGATCCTCCTCAGATATATATATATATATATATATATATATATATATATATATATAATTATATATATGGCGGCATGAAGCAAGTAGCTACTAAATGTTGTGGTATTTCTTTTCATCGTTTTTAATTACTAAGCAAAGTGGCGGAACCAAAGTGGGGGGGCAAGGCCCTTGTGCAGGGGCGGTGGGTGGGAACACCTGAGCAGCAGGAGGCGAGTATGGAGAGGCAACGAGTCAGCCAAGAATGAGCAACGAAAGGCAGACGACAGAGACGCAAGAAGCAAAAGAAAGAACGGAAAGCAGAGTACCCTTCTTCGCTTTTTTTTTTTTTTTTTTTTAAAACTAGCATGAAACGACGTCGCTTCACTAAAAAATTAATATATTTTTATTAGGTCTAGCCGCTTAAGTTCTTAACCCTTACACCCATCGCTTTAGTGATGTGCCTTACACGGACGCCTCTCTTCATCTCTTCTTAAATCTTAAATTCTTAACCTCGCCACGCCGCCGCCATCTGTGTCGCATGGTCATGCATGGTGAGTAAGTGACGCCCCCGCCGAGTGTCACATTGTGTCACGCCTCGATTACTGGGGCCCCAGGGTCGCTCGAAAGCAGAAATGATCTTTGGTAAGTAAAATAATAAAAATTGATTTTACGTTAATTTAGGATTTAGGAATAATTGATTTTAATTGATTTTTCGTTAATTTAATTGATTTTACGTTAATTTAGAATAATTGATTTTATTTTTAATTATTTAGATTAGCTATAATTTGTTTAATTTCGCATTTTTTTAAATAATTGATGAATGATTAAATTATTATGAAATGTTTAAATTAATGAAATTATTGATTAGCAATTGATATTTTTATTTATACTAGATTATGGATAAATACTTGATTAAGCGACAAAGAACTGTTGATTCTTCTAATAATCAAATACCAAGTTCCGAAGCAAGTGGTGATTTTAATAATTCACGTGTGGAGTTCAATTCGAATAATATTGTTAGTGATCCGGGGTTACGTAAATCAATTGAAGACTTTGCTATTGTGATTAGAGATCAAGTTCGAAGAGAGTATTTGACTAGAGGTCCATGTCAACCAATTGCTCATAATTATCCCAAAAAAAACTATTCTAATGTGAAGAGAAGCTTTTACCGCTTGGTTTAAAAATTTTGAATGGTGGAGTATAGCATTTCCAAGGACGCTACCTTTTACTTTTGTCGCTATCTATTTGGCAATTCAAACAGAGTAGATGGTTTTACAAAAAAGGTTTCAAAGAATCGGAAAAAGACAATTGAAAGATTTTAAGAACATGTTGGTGCTTCAATAGTGTTTCATAATGATGCTAGAATGCAACTTCAAGGTTTTAAAAATCAAAGGCGTAGTGTGTCACATATACTACTAAGACAAGGGCAAGAGATGGAGGTTGCTTATCGCACACGCTTAATCTGGGCTTTGGATGTCACACGCCTTCTTTGAAGCAAGGTTTGTCTTTTTCGTGGCCATGATGAGTCACTTCCGGCTTCATCAAATAAGGGAAATTTTCTTGAGTTTTTTGAGTGGTACAACCTACGAATTGAAGAGGTAGGCAAGGTAGTTAATGAGAATGCTCCTAGAAACAATCAAATGACTTCTCCAAAAATTCAAAAAGAACTAACAAGTGCTTGTGTCGTGGAAACTACACTTGCCATCATCAATGATATTGGGGATAAAATATTTTCTATTATGGTTGATGAGTCTCGAGATGTTTCAATAAAGGAGCAAATGGGAGTTTTTTTGAGATATGTAAACAACCTTGGAGATGTGATTGAAAGGTTTCTTGGTGTGGTACATGTGTCTGACACGTCATCTATTTCTTTGAAGAATGCTATTGATGAATTATTTGCAAAGCATAAATTGTCATTATCAAGATTGAGAGGTCAAGGATATGATGGGGCTTCAAATATGCGAGGCGAGTTCAATGGATTGAAGGCTCTTATTTTAAAAGAAAATACAAATGCAAGGTATGTCCATTGTTTTTCTCACCAACTCCAATTAGTTGTTGTTGCTGTTGCCAAGAGCAGCCGTATTGTGAGTGATTTTTTTCAATATGTTACTATGATTGTGAATATGGCTGGAGCATCATGTAAAAGGAAAGATAAACTTAGACAGCTTGAACATGATAGGATCGTGGAGTGTTTGGAAAATGGAGAGATAGTTAGTGGTAAGGGAAAAAATCAAGTAACCAGTTTAAAAAGGCCAGGTGATACTCGTTGGGGGTCACATTACATAACAATAATCCATCTTATGTCTATGTGGACTTCCGTATTACAAGTGCTTGAAAATGTGCATGATGATGGTGCTTCTGATGATAATAGCGGTATAGCCATGAGTTTGATTGATAAGATGGAGAATTATGAATTTGTATTTGCGATGCATTTGATGAAATATATATTGGGAATCACAAATGATTTGTCACTTGCCTTGCAACAAAAAGATCAAAACATTGTGCATGCTGTGAGATTGATTGGGGTAATGAAAGCTCGACTACAAGATTTTAGGGAGGCGGAAAGGGAGAAATTATTGAAGGAAGTCAATATATTTTGTGAGAAGAACGCGATCCCAATAATTAATATGGAAGAAAACATGAGATCCCATGCGGTCAGAAAGGCAGATTTAATGGACAAATTATTACTAATTTTCATCATTATCGTGTTGAGATTTTTTGTCAAGTATAATCTCTATAAATCTTTTTTTCATTATTTCTATCTAAAAATTTATCTTTTTTTAAGGAATATTTAGATCAGTTCGTTGTTGTTTTTATTGATGACATCCTCATATATTCCAAAAGTTGTGAAGATCATGAGCACCATTTGAAGCTGGTACTCCAAAGGCTTCGTGAAAACAAACTATATGCCAAATTGAAGAAATGCGAGTTTTGGCTTGAGGAAGTAGCATTCCTTGGGCACGTGGTGTCGAAACATGGAGTATCCGTTGATCCGTAAGATTGAAGCAATACAAAATTGGGAGCAACAAGTTCCATGATCAAGACGTAGCTTTTTTGGGCTTAATTGGTTATTATCGGATATTCGTGGAAGGGTTTTCTTAATCGCTACTCCATTAACCCAAATTTAACTCGGAAGGATACAAAATTCATTTGGAGCGAAGAATTCGAGAAGAGTTTCCAAGAGCTAAGAGGAGACTTATTTCGACACTGTTCTAACAATACCATCCGGTTCGAATGGATTTGTTATCTACAACGATGCTTCGTGCAAAGGGTTAGGATGTGTTCTCATGCAACGTGGGAAAGTCATAGCCTATGCCTCACTTATTAACTTAAAGAATATGAGAGGAATTATCCTACTCATGATCTAGAGTTAAAGCAAATGCGTTTCGCTTAAAGATATGGAGGCACTATCTATATGGGGAGAAAGTGGAGATATATTCGCACCATAAAAGCCTTAAATATTTCTTCACTAAAAAGAACTCAACACGCGGCAAAATGACGTTGGCTCGAGCTATTGAAAGACTACGCACCACACTATTCAATACCATCTTGGAAAAGTTTAACGTGGTGGCCGACGCGTTGAGTAGAAGATCATATGCGGAACGAAAAGTGCGATGATGTCAAGTATACGATAGAGCCAACTTTAATAGAAAAAGTTAAGGTTGCTCAAGCCACCTAATCTTGAGCCGATGATGCGTATGAAGAAGAAAGTACAAGAAGGAGCTATTAGGAAGTGAGAATTGATGAAGAAGGAATACTTGAGTCCACTCTAGACTTCAGGTTCCTAACGACTCGATTTGAAGTACAAGATTATGATGGAGGCACACAATACACCATTTGCAATCCATCCTCGAAGTACTAAAATGTATCGTGATCTTGACATACATTTTGGTGGAACAATATGAAGAGAGAGATTACAAAGTTTATCTCAATGTGTTTAACTTGTCAACGTAAAAGGCGAGCATCTAGTACCTAAGGGTCCGTTGTAACCACTTGAGATTCCGAAATGGAAGTGGTAACACATTACCATGGATTTTCGTTACGGGTCTTCCTACGGTTTCTTTCAAGGCATCAATGCTATTTGGGTTATTGTTGATAGATTAACCAAGTTCCGCTCATTTACTTTGCCGACACGGAGACTTATTCCTTGAACGTCTTGCTAGTAGTATGACGTGAATGAGATTGTGAGGTTGCATGGCATGCCAAAGATCCATAGTTTCGGATCGTGACCCAAGATTCACTTCAAGATTTTGGGTTAGCTTGCAAAAAGCTATGGGCACGGATTTGCGATTTAGTTTAAGACACCATCCCCAAACCGGACGGACAATCGAGAGGACTATTCAAACTCTTCAAGATCTATTAAGACTCTGTGGTCCTAGACTTCAAGGGCGCTTGGGATAAGTATTTACCATTGGTGGAATTCTCCTACAATAATGCTTATCGTGCAAGTATAGTGTGGCTCCATTCAAGCATTATATGGACGAAAATGTCGATTCTCCAATATGTTGGGATGAAGTGGGTGAAGCAACATTTTTGGGACCCGAAAGTTAAGTACGATATGATCACCGAAAAGATCTAAATGATTCGACAACGATACAAACCGCACAAGTTCGACAAAAGAGTTATGCGGATCTTCATCGAAAGGACGTGGAATTTAGTATAGGGGATCATGTATTGTCATGAAGTTGCTCCATGGAAGGGAGTTACAAGATTTTGGAAGAGAGGAAAGCTCAATCCACGATTTATTGGTCCATAATGTGTTTCACATATCTGTACTTCGTAAATATGTGAAATACCCGAACCACGTTATAGAGTTAGAACCGGACGAGATAGCCAAGACTTAACGTATGAGGAGGTACTGTCAAGATCTTGGATAGGAAGGAGCATGTCCCACGCCAAGAAAGGTCATACCACAAGTTAAAGTTACGTGGAGGAATCATGCTATAGAGGAAATGACCGGGAATTGAAAACGGAAATGAAAGCGAGGTATCCTCACCTTTTCGAAAACACAGTGTACGTGACGTCAATTTCGAGGACGTAAATTTCATAAGGAGGGAGGTTGTAAGACCCCAACTTATTATTAATGAAATTTAATTTTTCTATTTATTATTTTGAAATAGTAAGGGTTGATTTGATTAATGTGGATAGTTAGGGTAAAATACGCAAATATTTCAAAATAATAAAGTGGTTATAAAATATTCATTGTTCATTTGGGGAATATTCGTTTGGTCGTGAAATATTTTTTTCCGTTCGGGAATATTAATCGACAATGCTAGAGCTTTTTGTGGGCCCCATAACTGAAAAGCGATTGGATGAAGAAAACGACAAATATAAGTTGTTTAAAAATAATAAACAGAAGTTGTTATCAAGTAATCTTCGTTAAAATACTCTAAATTGGTTAAAACACAAGAAGACACCAGTATTGCACCAATTATTGATTCTTACGTAAGAAGGCACTACTCAATAATGGTTTATGAATTATCGCTCAAGATTTTATTGATTTAATAATTGCTGCGTTGATATTTTATATCATTGTTGTTTCAATAATTGTCATTACACAAAGATTTTTCATTATCGAAGCAATAATTCATATTATCTCGAATAATATTATTAGATAACATTATTGGCAATGTCTAGAAAGTTCGCTCTAAGGAGAGGTTTGGTCACCCTAATTGCCAACAAGAAGGAGAAATTCTTATTGGAAAGCCCTCTTTCCAGGAACTACTGGTCACAAGATTATGATTCAGTAATATTATTTGTGAATAATTAATTATGGATTTATATGATGAGAAAAATATTGATTTTATGTGGATATAGATGGAGAAAATTTTTAAATGACAATTGTTGAAAATTAATATTTTATCTTTTTTCTCGATAAAATAATTCATTTAAATATATTATTTTAATAATATAATAATGGTGATATTTTTTACAACGAATGTGGGATATATGAGTATACTGAGGAGGAAGAGTATTTTTGTTGCAATAAATGTTTAAACCATGTTAAACATGTTGGTGGACCCCATTTATCGATCGAAATTTGATTATAGCACGTAAAATCGTCTGCTTGTGGATTTCGGTCCAATTTCATTTGGAATTTGGAAAATTTTCTTCGCAAAGTTGTAGAGAATTGAATTTCCTATAAAAAGTCGCAAGTTTTTGAATTTTCTGACAAAAGAGCTATTTATTGTGAATTATTGAAGTTAGGAGTTCAAATAATTGATTTTGGAAGTTTTAATTGTTTAAAATAACAAAAAACGTTTTTGTGGTTGGTTCAGGGCACATGTGTGTTGCAAAATATGCTGAAATCAGAATTTCCAAGTTTATGTATGATTTATATAAATTTATTAATATTTTATTAAATTTTCGCTTTTGGTGTTCTAAGCAATTTCTTATAAATAGGTGCTTAGGTTAGAATTGAAAATCACACCGTAAACTGAAGTTTTCTCTCTATATTATCGAGCGTATTCTTGTGAGTATTTTGAGTATACTTTGAGTATTGCTATACTCTGCAAGTTCAAGTCATAGCTTTATATTAGATGTTTCAAATTTAGTAAGTATTGATCTTTCGAGGTAAGAGATATTTTTTTCTTTTCAGAATGATATTATTTCTTCAATATCATTATGTTGAAATATTGATCTGAAGTTTTTTTATCAAATTTGGAACTTTTGGTGTCTGAGTTATTATTCACGATATATCAAGACTATTCACGATACTCTGATCTTATTCACTTAATCAAGACTATTCATCAAAAATGAAAAATTTTCTTTTCGTCTAAAATATCTATTCGGATACTAGCTTTGATTGTATCCATGTTTTGATCATTCTTGAATTTTACACCACTATGATTATTTTTGAGGTATTTTTTGGACGTGGATAAAACAAAGTCATTTAATCCTTAATCCTTAATCCTCATCATTTTGTTTCAATTTGGATTCGTTTCTTTAAAATATTTTCATCATCCTCGGTCTTAAATGATGATATTATTGAATATCTTTGGGCCTCGTAGTGCAAAAGATGAATGATTTCGATGAATATCTTTGGCTGTAGTGTAAGACCCCGAAATTTTTTTAAATAAAAGGAATTTCCTTTATTTATTATTTTGAAATAGTAAGGGTTGATTTGATTAATGTGGATAGTTAAGGGTTAAATACGCAAATATTTCAAAATAAGCAAGTGGTTATAAAATATTCATTTTTATCGGGGGAATATTAAATGGACTATTGGTAGCGATGTGTGGGCCCCATAACGGAAAGCGATTGGATGAGGAAAACGATAAAGTTTGGGTGGTTATAAATAACTGAGTAGTAGTTATTCCAAGTTAAGACTATGGAATACCCGGTGGTTAAAATACTGATGTCTGGCGTGGTTGCTGTGTGGCATTACGGTATTACGCGAGATTGTTGAATTATTGATCCTTACGTAAGAAGGCACTACTCAATAATTTTTACGGTGAGTTCTCAATATTTTATTTTATTGATTCAATAATTCTTTGCGTTGATATTTTATATTATTGTTGTTCAATAATTGTCACTACACATTATCTCCATTATCGGATCAATAATTCATATTATTTAAATAATATTATTAGATAGCATTATTGGCAATGTCTAGAAAGTTCACAAGGAGAGGTTTGGTCACCTAATTTGCGGCGCAAGAAGGAGAAATCCTTATCTGAAAGCCCCCCTTTCCGGGAACTACACGGTTATAATTGTGATTTCGTAATATTATTTGTGAATAATTAATTATTGATTCATATGATAAAGAAATATTTATTTTATGTGGATATAAATGATGGATTTATTTATGTGGTTATAAATGAAGAAATTATTGTTGAGGTGTTTTATCAAGATTATTTTACCAGATTGGAGGTATTAAAATTAAATCGGGTTTTGAGATATATTATGGGATTATAATTTTAATCCGACCGTTGGATTGTGGTAATTTTTGGGTATGTTATACATACATAAGTTGAGTATATGTCCACAAATTTTGAACCGTTAAAAATGCATGAATGATTTGTTATGAATTTTAAGAGGTGTCTGATTCGGAAATTAGGGTTATAATTGATTTTGGTGGAAAATTCTAGAATTGAGTGGGCCCCACTTGTGGTTGGTGAAGAAATGTGCTGAATTTTATTTCAAATGTGGTGGGTGGCAATAATAGTAGCGAAGGTAAAGCCATCGTAAAGCAGGTCAAGTCTGCCTTGGTAGCTAACATTTTCCTATAAATAGAGGGCTAAGTTAGAATTGAAAATCACACCGTAAACAAAGTTTTTCTCTTTCTCTCTATATTATTGAGCGTATTTGTGAGTATTTAGATACTTTGAGAGTTCTTCATTGCTCAAAGATAAGTTTGATTCAAGATCACTTGAGACCTTTCCTTCCAAATCTCGATTCTTTGAGGTAAGGGATGTTATTTTCTTCTCAAATGATATTAATTCTTCAATATCATTATCTTTGAAATATTGGTTGGTACTTTTTATCAAATTTGGAATTTTTTTTCATGTCTGGGGTTACTATTCATGAGTTACTTATTCACGAGTTACTATTCATGAGTTACTATTCACGAGTTCTTATTCACGAGTACTATTCATGAAGCGTGAAGATGTTTTTTGTGGAATTTCTATCTTTTGGTGTTCGGAGTTACTATTCACGTATCTGCCTTTATTCACGATATCTGACTATTCACGAATATCACGGCAAGATTATTCAAGAAAAATGAAAATTTTCTTTTCGTCTAAAATATCTATTCGGATACTAGCTTTGATTGTATCCATGTTTTGATCATTCTTGAATTTTACTTCACTATGATTATTTATGAAGTATTTTTGAACTTCGGATTGTTTAAAGTACGAATCCATAATATTTGTCATTTTGTTTCCTTTGGATTCTTTCTTTAAAATATTTTCATCATCCTCGAGCCTTAAATGATGATATTATTGAATATCTTTGGGCCAGTAGTGCAAAGATGAATGATTTCTCAAGAATATCTTTGGCCAGTGAGTGTAGTCAAAGATGAGCAGTGTTGAGATGAACATGACCGATTGATGAATATCTTTGGCCTTTAGTGCAAAAGATGAACAGTGTTGAGATGAGCATGACCGATTGATGAATATCTTTGGCTGTAGTGCAAAGATGAATATTTGATTTGAGAAGAATATTGATTGATGTTCTGAGGATAAAATATTGATGATGGATCGTTGAATTCATAGATTATAGTAGATTTCATTCTCTATGTAACTCTTCTATGAATTATTATTTCGCCGCGAATATTGATCCGAAACTTGTTGTCTATTGTATTCATCGATTTTTCCTGTTGGAGACTAACGATAATTTGTTGTATATTATCTTAGTCATAACATTCTTCTTTGGGCTAGTTGAGCTCACCCTTTTCTTTGTTGTTCATTTTTTTCTTCTCGGAGGCGAGAATGTAATGCGAAGTACTAGTCGGGGTATGGAATGAAGGTTCTAGAGAGAGTTGTTTAGTAGTCCTCACCATTATTGTAAAATAATGTATCAATAAATGTGATGAGGATTTATTTGAGTATAAATATTGTCTCAGAAGTTAATATTTGTATTTAAACTCACGATTTTATTGTTGTGATAATAAAGTTGTAGTTGTTTTACGTACCATGTATTTGGCGACTTCAGAATGGGTGTTGTGTATACCTATTTTGGGGTCGCCACGATTAATATCGAGCTTAGGATATGATCTCTGGCGGAGATCGGGGAATGTAACTAGGAGGGAGAGGCCAGTAAATCCTTCGCTAGTGTGTCCTACCTAAGCTTATTTGTTAGTTGGTCGATATATGGGATATTATGTGATATATTGATTTCCTTAATTAACCCTTGTTTTATGGCAAGATTTGAGAATGTCGACTAAGAATATTAATGATGGAGTAAATGAGACCGTGGAGATGCACAGACTTACTAAACGAGGAGAACGTAACAGTGGCAATGTTCCTCCTGTGAACAACACCATTGAAAGCGAGATGATGAACGAGGGGATGTTTAGAAGCTTTTTGCAGTTCATGCAAAATCGACGAGGAGACTCGTGTTCAAAATCTGAGGAGGAAATGATAGCAATTCACGGGTTATCACAAATGCAAGCGATTCAAAGAGTTGGGACCACTGAATTTAAGGAAAGCGAGATCCGATCATGGCGGAAACATGGGTCAAAACAAATTACCAAGATATTCGATGTCTTGGGATGCACGGAGGAACGAAGGTTCCATTCGCCACCTTTATGTTAAAGTGGCAGGCGCAGATCATCTGGTGGGAGTCTCGTGAAGTGTACCATCCACCCTTTTCAAGATGTCTTGGGAGGCGTTTGAGAGACTATTTAATGACAAATACTTTCCGAAAGTGTTAAATCATATGAAGGAAGTGGAGTTCATCAGATTAGAAAGCAAAACAACATGACGGTGTCCCAAAGATGAGGCGAAGTTCGCGGAGTTATCCAGTTTGCACCTCATTTGGTGGAGAATGAGGAACGATTACGCGGATGTTTCTTAGAGGTTTGAAACCGGCGATACGTCGGTATCTCATTTCTCATAAATTTTCTCTATTCAGATGTTGTCGGCGAGGCTCGATTGTTAAGCGAGATAACGAATACGTTCAACCGAGGGACCATAAACGGATCATACCGAAGATAGCGATCATCGTAATAACGATAACCGGTGGAGAAAGAAGAATACGGACAAAGGCGGTAACCACCGTGGTAATCGTGGCCATGAAAATAGAAGAAGCGAGTTGGGAGGAGATTTTAAAAGAGGAGATTCAACAACGACCATGTGAAGGCGTCGGCGGCCGATGTGGCAAATCGGTTCTAAGGGGAGGAGAACGACCACCGGTTATATGCTACAAATGCGGAAAAGAGGGACATATCGGTCTAAAGCGCCCCACAAGCATTCAAGGTATGCTATAGTTGTGGAAAGGAAGGACATATCGCTTCGAGATTGTACGCAGTAGCGAAACCTAGTTCAATGAGACGGTGACTGACTCAAAAGATCGTCGAAGAAAAGTCAAAGTCAACGATTAAGGAAGAAGCGTTTGTTGTGGATGGTCATAATGCGAGAACCCAAACGAGGTGATCACAGGTAAGCTATTTATAAATTCTTGCGAAGTTTATACCTTACTTGATCACAGGTCTACCCATTCATTTATCTCTTGCTTGCGCTCAACGTTTGAACTTGACTACGGAGAAATTAGACTTTGACCTATTTATGGATGGAGACTCGTTAGGAGAAACTTTCATTACATCCGTTGTTTAGAAATCATGCTTGATTCAGTTGGCACTATCACATTACTCGTTAACCTTATTTCTATAGAGATATTTGCTTTTGATGTGATTTTAAGGTTAACTACTCATCATGCCAAATTGATTACTTTTCGTAAGGTTGTTAGTTTTCATATTCCTAAGCAACTGTTATTGAACTCAAGCAAGTCAAACCATTGTAGTCAAACATTTTCATATCAAGCCATGAAGTCATTCGTTTATTACGGATGTCAAGTTTTCTTAGTCCATGTTATGGATTTGAATAAAGACACGCCGATTTGAATAATATTCTTGTTGTTGTTGATTTTTCTGACGTATTTCACGAAGAATTTATTGGCTTACTCCCAAAGATGATATTAAATTTTGTATCGACTTTGAACCCAGTCTGACAAAACTCATTTCTAAAATCTCATATCGAATGGCTCTATTGAACTTCGTGGAGTTAAAAATTCAACTATAGAATTTGGTACCGAGCCTTTATCTTGTGACTTCCTTTGTGGAATTCACCTAATCCGCACTCTCTGTAAGGGACGTCATATTCGATGCGATAAGTAAAGCGATAGGTGTCATTGTGACGTCTTTATCCAAGGTTGGGATATGAGTCGGTGATTGAGAACAACCTAAGTCGAGAATCGAAATGCCTAGTTTTCAGGCTTAGTTGGTTATTATCGGAGATCGTTGAAGGATATTCTCGAATCGCTATTCCATTAACGCATGATTGACTCGTAGAGATACAAAATTCGAATGGAGCAAGGAATGTGGGAAGAGCTTGAAGAACTCAAGAGGAGACTCATTTCAACACATGTTACGACCATGCCATCCTGGTAAAGAGCGTGGTGGTAGCCGCATTGAGTAGAAGAGAAGATCATATGAGGAGCGAGTGCGATGATGTCAAGTATCGCACAGAGCCAACTTTAATAGAAAAAGTTAAGGTTTACTCGAGCCACCCGACCGAGCCGATACGTATGAAGAAGAAAGTACAAGAAGGAGCTATTAGGGCGAGAATTGATGAAGAAGGAATACTTGAGTCCACTCTAGACTTTGTGTTCTAACGACTACGATTTTAAGTACAAGATTATGATGGAAGCACAATACACCATTTGCAATCCATCTGGAAGTACTAAAATGTATCGTGATCTTGACATACATTTTGGTGGAATAATATGAAGAGAGAGATTGCAAAGTTTATCTCAATGTGTTTAACTTGCCAACGTAAAAGGCGGAGACATCTAGTACCTAAGGGTCCGTTGCAACCACTTGAGATTAGGAATGGAAGTGGGAACACATTACCATGGATTTCGTTCTGGGTCTTCCCTACGGTTTCTCAAGCATCAATCTTTATTTGGGTTATTGTTGATAGATTAACCAAGTCCGCTCATTTCTTGCCGATACGGAGACTTATTCACTTGAACGTCTTCTTTAGTATATGCGTAAATGAGATTGTGAGGTTGCATGGCATTACTGTATCCATAGTTTCGGATCGTGACCCAAGATTCACTTCAAGATTTTGGGTTAGCTTGCAAAAAGCTATGGAAGCGCAGTTTGCGATTTAGTTGAGCATACCATCCCCAAACGGACGACAATCGAGAGAGGACTATTCAAACTCTTGAAGATTTATTAAGACTCGTGTCCCAGACTTCAAGAGGCGGTTAGGATAAGTATTTACCATTGGTGGAATTCTCCTACAACAACAGATTATCGAGCAAGTATAGGTGTGGCTCCATTCGAAGCATTATATGGACGAAAATGTCGTTCTCCAATATGTTGGGATGAGGTGGGTGAAGCAACATTGTTGGGACGAGTTAAGACGTATGACTCACTGAAAAGATCCAAATAATTCGACAACGTATACAAAGCGGCTCAAGATCGACAAAAGAGTTATGCGGATCTTCATCGAAAGGACGTGGAATTTAATGTAGGGATCATGTATTGTTGCGAGTTGCTCCATGGAAGGAGTTACAAGATTTGGGAAGAGAGGAAAGCTCAATCCACGATTTATTGGTCCATTTCAAATTCTTGACCGAGTAGAAATGTAGCCTATGACTTGCGTTACCTCAAAGTATGTCTCGTGTTCATAATGTGTTTCACATATCGTACTTACGTAAATATGTGAAAGACCCGAACCACATTATTGAGTTAGAACCGGACGAGATAATAGAAGACTTAACGTGTGAGGAGGTACCTATCAAGATCTTGGATAGGAAGGAGCATGTCCTACGCATGAAAGGTCATACCACAAGTTAAAGTTTTGTGGAGGAATCATGCTATAGAGGAAATGACATGGGAATTGGAAACGGAAATGAAAGCGAGGTATCCTCACCTTTTCGAAACACCAGGTACGTAACGTAAATTTCGAGGACGAAATTTCATAAGGAGGGAGGTTGTAAGACCCCGAAATTTTTTTTAAATAAAAAGGAATTTCCTTTATTTATTATTTTGAAATAGTAAGGGTTGATTTGATTAATGTGGATAGTTAAGGGTTAAATACATAAATATTTCAAAATAAGCAAGTGGTTATAAAATATTCATTTTGTCGGGGAATATTAAATGCAATGGCACATGACAATGTGTGGGCCCCATAACTGAAGCGATTGGATGAGGAAAACGACAAAGTTTGGGTGGTTATAAATAGCAGCGTAGTTATTACCAATTAAGACTATTGGAATACCCGGTGGTTAAAATACGATGTCTGGCGTGAAGAAGATAGCTTTACGGTATTACATGCAGTATTGTTGAATTATTGATCCTTACGTGAAGGCACTACTCAATAATTTTTACGGTGAATTCTTATTCAATATTTTATTTTATTGATTGATAATTGCTGCGTTGATATTTTATATTATTGTTGTTCAATAATTGTCACTACACATTATCTCCATTATCGGATCAATAATTCATATTATTTAAATAATATTATTAGATAGCATTATTGGCAATGTCTAGAAAGTTCATCGAGGAGAGGTTTGGTCACCTAATTGCGGCTTGATGAAGGAGAAATCCTTATCGGAAAGCCCCTCTTTCACGAGGAGCGGCTGGTTGTCATAATTGTGATTACGTAATATTATTTGTGAATAATTAATTATTGATTCATATGATAAAGAAATATTTATTTTATGTGGATATAAATGATGGATTTATTTATGTGGTTATAAATGAAGAAATTATTGTTGAGGTGTTTTATCGTTATTTTACCCAGTTGGAGGTATTAAAAATTAAATCGAGGGGTTTTGAGATATATTGCGGGGATTATAATTTTTAATCCAAATCGTTGGATTGTAGTAATTTTGGGTATGTTATACATACATAAGTTGAGTATATGTCCACAAATTTTGAACCGTTAAAAATGCATGAATGATTTGTTATGAATTTTAAGAGGTGTACGATTAGGAAATTAGGGTTATAATTGATTTTGGTGGAAAATTCTAGAATTGAGTGGGCCCCTACTTGTGGTTGGTGAAGAAATGTGCTGAATTTTATTTCAAATGTAAGTGGGTGGCAATAGTATAGTAAAAGCCATCGTAGCATTCAAGTGCGAGTCAAGTCTCGCTTTGAGGGCTAACATTTTCCTATAAATAGAGGGCTAAGTTAGAATTGAAAATCACACCGAAACAAAGTTTCTCTCTTTCTCTCTATATTATTGAGCGTATTTTGTGAGTATTTAGATACTTTGAGAGTTCTTTGTCAAAGTCTAAGTTTGATTCAAAGATCACTTTGAACCTTCCTTCCGGAAATCTTGATTCTTTGAGGTAAGGGATGTTATTTTCTTCTCAAATGATATTAATTCTTCAATATCATTATCTTTGAAATATTGGTTGGTACTTTTTATCAAATTTGGAATTTTTTTTCATGGGGGTTCTTATTCATGAGTTATTTATTCACGAGTTACTATTCATGAGTTCTTATTCACGAGTTCTTATTCACGAAAGTACTATTAAGTGAAGCGTGAAGATGTTTTTTTTGTGGAATTTCTATCTTTTGGTGTTGAGTTACTATTCACGTGATACTGACTATTCACGATATATCAAGACTATTCACGAATACTAAGATTATTCACCGAAAAATGAAAATTTTTCTTTTCGTCTAAAATATCTATTCGGATACTAGCTTTGATTGATCCAGTGTTTTGATCATTCTTGAATTTTACTTCACTATGATTATTTATGAAGTATTTTTGAACTTCGGATTGTTTAAAGTCACGAATCCATAATATTTGTCATTTTGTTTGTTTTGGATTCGTTTCTTTAAAAATATTTTCATCATCCTCGGTCTTAAATGATGATATTATTGAATATCTTTGGCACGTGTAGCAAAAGATGAATGATTCTGAAGAATATCTTTGGCAGTGTAGTCTGAAGATGAGCAGTGTTGAGATGAACACGAATGGATTGATGAATATCTTTGGCCTTTAGTGCAAAGATGAGCAGTGTTGAGATGAGCATGACCGATTGATGAATATCTTTGGCTCAGTAGTGAAAGATGAATATTTGATTTGAGAAGAATATTGATTGATGTTACTGAGGATAAAATATTGATGATGGATTGTTGAATTCATAGATTATAGTAGATTTCATTCTCTATGTAACTCTTCATGAATTATTATTTCACCGCGAATATTGATCCTGAAACTTGTTTATACATTGTATTCTATCGAGTTTTTCCTGTTGGGAGACTAACGATAATTTGTTGTATATTATCTTAGTCATAACATTCTTTCTTGGGCTAGTTGAAAGCTCACCCTTTTCTTTGTTGTTCCATTTTTCTTCTCGGGAGGCGAGAATGTAGCGAGTACTTAGTCGGGGTATGGAATGAAGGTCTAGAGAGAGTTGTTTAGTAGTCCTCACCATTATTGTAAAATAATGTATCGATAAATGTGATGAGGATTTATTTGAGTATAAATATTATCTGAAGTTAATATTTGTATTTAAACTCACGATTTTATTGTTGTGATAATAAAGTTGTAGTTGTTTACATCTATGTATTTGGCGACTTTCGGAATGGGTGTTGTGTATACCTATTTTGGGGTCGTCACACGTAATGAAAAAAAGATGAACAGTGTTTAGATGAACATAATTAATGATGAATATCTTTGGCGCGTAGTGCAAAGATGAATATTTGATTCCGGATATATATTGATTGATATTACAGGGGATAAAAGATAGGCGGTGAACTTTTAAATTCATACATAGAAGATAGTAGTTTGCATTCTCTACTTAACTCTTCTAATGAATTATTATTTCATTGCGAATATTGATTTAAAAACTTGTTGTCTATTGTATTCTATTAGATTTTTTCCTCTGTTGAAGACTAACGATAATTTGTTGTACATTATCTTAGTCATAATATTCTTTATTAAATTTAGTTGAAATTTCACTCTTTTCCTTGTTGTTCCATTTTTACCTCGGGAGGCGAGAATGTAGCGAAATCTTAGTCGGGGTATGGAATGAAGGTTACAGAGAGAGTTGTTTAGTAGTCTTCACCATTTTGTAAAATAATGTATCAATAATTATGATGGGGATTTATTTGCGTGTGGATATTATGCAGATGGCAATATCTCGTATTTAAACTCACGGTTTATATGTTGTAATAATAAAGTTGTAGTTGTTTCTATACCATATATTGACAACTCGGAATGGGTGATGTATACCTATTTTTGAGGCGTCGCTTGCCATTGATTCTTTCTTTTCTGCTTCGTCTGTTGAAAGAAGTTCTTCAAACGTCAATAAATAATTTTTTTTTATTGATGTATTTTGCCCCCCCTTGAATTATGTTCTGGTTCCGCACTGTTACCGAGTACTGTTTTAAATGATCAGCTAATAATTGAGCCAAAAATCGTTCCAACAAATTGAAACAACTTAATTAATTGCTTGATATTGCGATTGAATTGAGTCTAAAAGAAAATGAATGAACAGCATCTAGCTAGCTATATGTAGCTGATATATATATATATATATATATATATATATATATATATGTATAAAATGGAGTATATATTATCTCTTGCATGATTAGAGATAATCGGTGGTGGTTGTACAGTGGTCCTCTCCACACTAGCAAAATTTCTGCAGCAGCAACTTGAATATCTGTGCATGCGAATTGGACCGTATGAACGTTGTTGGAACTTCTGATTCATAATTGAAAAGTTTTTGAAAAAGGTCAAGTACGGAGTTCTGTAGGGGTAGAGCGGATCACGCCAATACAAGGTTATGAGTAGCGCGGGGCACGCTATGATTGGTGAAAGTTCTGCAACACTGGTGCGTGGGGCGCCGGATGAGAATAAGAGCATTATGGATATTTATATTATAATGTGAATTAGAGTTGTAATAGGAATAACAAGTATATATACTCTCTATTGTAAAATACTATGTAACCAGTGAATAATAAAAAGAACGTTGTTCCTGTGGACATACCCAAATTGAAAAACAATGTAAATTTCTATATTAATTCTTTATTATCGTCGTGCGTGTGTGATCTAATTGCTACAAACATAATTTATGGTTTGCTCTGGATCAACAAAAAATTCAAGAATTCATGAATATCCTTAATTACATCTGATAGATATACACTGGATTAAGTATACTCCCTCCATATATATTCATGTGTTCTGCTAAAAAAGAATTTCATTTGCAAAATCTATAAATGCTAAAGATATATTTTTATTGCATGTTTATCCTTATAATAATTTCTAAATGAGATTTTTTAAAGAAAATTTTATTTTTCAAACATATCCATGAAATTGTAACGTATTCAATCTAATTAACGACTCCTCCATTTTAAAATTAGAAATACAATTTGACTTTCATATTAATCATAAATTGATGTGAATTTAAGATGATACAATAAGTATATTAGTAATATAGTATATAAAAAAAGTATTAATTATAAAATTTATTTTATTAGAAAATTTTAGAATAAGTCATGCTAATTTTGAAATTTAATATATTGTCATTTGACTTTAAAAATTGAATTGTATCTTTAATTTTAGAATGAATGGAATAAAATATAACAATAATATACTAAAATTAAAAATGTATTTTAACTTTAGAAATAGACTAAAAGAAATTTCTAATAAGGAAAAAGAATTAATAGTTTGTTATTGTATGCATGTCCTTGATTGGAATATGATCTGGTGGATATTATTATACACTGGAATACTTCTTTCAGATTTCGAGGAAAATATAAACTTAGAAAATGGTTGAGGATGGATGTGACAGTTTTCAATTATGTTAGGGAAGTAACTGCAGCCATGGCAATGCATCATTTTCAATAAAGTTAATATATATTGCAACAAGATCTGCCAAATCAAAGCAAAAGAAATTTAAGTTAACAGGTTTAGGTCTGGCTAAATTTGACAACAATTTAATTAACCAAAAAGGAGATGTAGAAAACCAAATATGCATGTGAGGACAAGCTTTTTTAAATTTTTGCAAATTGAACCCAAAGGATCTCTGTCTTCTGCATGCTCTCCTGACAACTATGTATGTGTTTTTCAATTTTTTTGTGTGCGACTCTGTGTGTGTGAGAGAGAGTCAGGGTTGAGTAGTCAAATCGGGAAAATGTAAAAGTTTGGATGCTTTTGTGTAATCTGACCATATTTATATGGTAACTTTTTTCTGTCTCCAGGTTGTTTATGAAGTCGGCAACAAGCTGTGAATAAGTGTGTGGCCATTTCTAATTAATGTATAAGGAGTCTTGGAGATAACTTGATAATTTGTCTATCATAAAATTTAATATATATATATAGCTGTTTTTGAAAAAGGAGCTTCATTTCATTTATAAAAAATATTAAAAAAATTTCGTTACGAAGTTATGAGATCATTATTAATTTTTAAAAATTAAATTGAGATATTTTAAATTCAAAATTGCTCTAGTTCATTAAAATTTATAATTAATATAATTAATTATAATTTTTAGACAGTTGACAATATTCAGTAGTGAAAGGAGAATCACGCTAAAACCTACATTTTTGACTGTTTATTTTATGTAAGGTGATAAATAAAGGAACAATTACATATTCTATTATATTTTTAAAATAAATACAACAATAGTTCATTCATAAAATATTTACACAATTAATATATTTTTATATTTATTTTCAATATCAATGCAATTAGGATTTCTTAATTTAGGGAATTAGTATGCAATTAGGATTCCTTAATTTAGAGGATTAATATTGATTTACTTATTAAATTAAGTAATTAATAAATAAATTATATAGCACACTTTCTCTTTCCTTAATAAAAATTACGCTTTCTTCGCCTTTGTCAGTCTTCTCCTCCTCCACCATTAACATTCCCAACTTGTTAATGTCATCCTCCGCCTTCCTCCACCATTAATGTGAGACCCCGAATTTTATGAAATAAAAGTATTTAATTTTTCTATTTTGGTGAATAGTTAAATTGATAAAAGTTTAAAGTTAAGGGTAATATGTAATTTTTTTTTTGCAAAGTAAGCAAGTTCATATAAAATATTCGTTGTGTCGGGGAATATTCGATTAGTCGGGGAATATTCTTTTTGTCGGAGAATATCCGTACGACGGTACAATCATTGGTGGACCCCACAACGGAATTATTGTCGGATTGAAAAAACGACAAAAATATTTTATGAAAATAACGGCGGAAGTTTTACAGATTAACTCGTTGAAACACCCGGTGTTAAAGTATAAGAATGTCTGGCGTGGTTGCATAAGTAAGACACGGTATTGATTATTGATGCTTACGTGAGAAGTCACTCGGTTTTGTTTTATTAGTATTATTAATGTAATAAAAGCAGAAAACTTTTTATATAAAACATAATACTTTTATAAAGTTATTCGTTTTATTAGACTATAAATAAAATATATAATATTTTATTATGATAGTGTTTCAGATAGTAATATCTTTTTTATATAAAATGTAATACTTTTATAAAATTATTTATTTTATTAGACAATAATTAGAATATATTATATTTTATTATGCATAAGGTGCTCTGCGATAGTGTTTTGCATAGTAAAATCTTTTTATATAAAAATGTAATACTTTTATAAAGTTATTCGTTTTATTAGATTATAAATAGAAAATATTATATTTTATTTAAAAGATTTTGCTTTAAATATGGATCGTCCGATTAAAAGTAAATCAATCTGACCGTTCATGAATTAATTACTATGCGATCTATTCTTTTATAAATAGAAGCATAATTCCTTCATTATTTCTTATGAATTCATTGAAACTCTAGAGAGAGAAACTATAGAGAGTTCTTCTTCTATAATCTTGGCGTATTTCTTTTAGAGTTTAAGAAAACTTTGAGCATAGTCTGAAGTTTTCTTGAGTATATCCTCGCCTCTACCAATTGGAATACTCTTCTTTTACGGTAAGGGATATTATTTGTTGTGTACTTTCGTAAGGGTATTCTTTCTTCTTTATTCATGAAGAGAACTTCGTTATTCCATTCTTTATTATTCTCATTAGAAATAACTTTGTATACACTGCCACCCTATACTTGGTGAAATTCTTACGTTATTCCATTTTTATTATTACATTTGGAACATTTTTTCATGCGTTTACGCTTGGGACTGGTTAAAATCTTTATTATTCATTGGAATATCGTGGTACATGCATTTTACGTGGGACCTAATTTTCGTCTTTATTATTCTCATTTGGAACATCCGCTTGCAAGTGCAATTTACTTTGACACTGGTTCCATTATTTATTATTCTGTTGGGAATAACCTGTCTGTACAGTTTATCGCACGCTTAGTGAATCCTCATGTTATTCCATTCTTTATTATTCTGTTGGAATAATCTGTTTATGTGGATTGCCACATGCATGGTGAATGATCCTTTGTATTCATTAATTATTAAATAGTGGAAATGATCTGTCTAAGTGGATTACCGCATGGCGGCGAAAATCCATTTGTAGTTTCATATATTCTATTATACTCAGTTGGTTAAAGTTTTGACTTCTATACTCCATGAAATTAGTGGAATATACTTGATATTTGTGCTTCATCCAGTATCTTTTCATGGAAATATTCTTCTGAGCATTCTTGAATTTTACTCTACAAAGAAGTATCATGTTGACAATTTGGACGTTATTGATTCCTGGATAAATTAATTCTTGAACTTGTTTTATTGAATTATTATGTCATTGTCATCATCCTTATGTTTATATTATGTTGAAAAGTCATCGTGGCTGTAGTGCATAGATAGACTTGGTATGATTATGACCAGGATTATTCGGTATAATCATGACCGTAATATTACAAATGATGTGGAAAAAGTCCTCATTGGCCCGTAGTGCATTGATGGACGCTTTTTTGGTATGATTATGGCTATGGATTCTCTTGACGAGGTGCAAAGATGAATTATTTTATGGCATGATTAGGATCGTTGATGAAAACACGATTATCTTTGGCCCGTAGTGCATGGATAATTAAGTGGTCATTGATCTTAATGAATATCCTTGGGATGTAGAAAAGGGGATGATTCGATGATGTGGATTAATTATCGAAGTGAGTCTCAATGAATGAAATATTAATTCATGGATGTAATAATAATGAATATCTTTGGTAGTAGTGCATGGATAATTCATGGATGTGATCTTAATGAATATCCTTGTCAGTAGTGCATGGATAATTTGATGATGTGGATTATTTATTAAGTTGAGTCTCAAATGATAAAATATTGGTTATACACTTTTAATTTGTAGAAGATAGTAGATATCATGCTCTACTTGATTCTTCTAAAATCTGATTGTATGTCTTTGGCTTGTAGTGCGAGAGATGAATTGTTAATGAATATCTTTGGTAGTAGTCAAAAGATGAATTTATTAGTATGATTATGAAAGCGAAATTGTGATTTGGTATAACCATGATTTTTGATGTTTGGTGAAGATAGGTGATGAAAATTATCTTCGTTAAAGGTGCGAAGAGGAATTTAGAATCACAATTATGATTATGAGTTATTCATATGATTGTGGATGTGAATTGTTGATTAATGTTACTGAGGATAAAATATTATTGGTGGACTTTTAACATGGAGAAGATAATAGACGATGCTCTATTTGACTTTTCTAATGGATCGCTTCGTCTACGCTATGACTATGGTTGAAAACTTTTATCATCTACCATATGTTCTAAATCTCTGATTTATTAATGATGAAGGCTATTGATAGTGTAAATTAGCTTTAGTCATGATAATATTTACTGGGCTAGTTGTGTTCATCCTTTCTGCTTCACAATTCCTTTCAGGTAATAATAGTGTTCAGAATTCGAGTAGTAGGGATAATTGGGGAATAGAGCGGTGGTCTCTAGTCATGGAGGTTCTCCCTAAACAAAGTATAGAAAAGTGTGTTGTATTCTATACATCATTTAGTAGTTATATTTGGTGAATCAAATAGGGTGAGGCGAACCCAACTTTGGAAGGGTATTTTGTCACTATCATACAAGATGTCTAATGACATACAACCTCGTGTTCTCATAAGACATGGTTGTACACATCCACTTGCTGGATATATCTACGAGCACTACCTATATGATCTTGGGGTTTATGTGAAATATAATTTTTACTTGGAGACAACGGAGATAGTTATATGTCAAGAGAAGACTCACCATTGGAAAGAAGATGATAGTAATCTTCTCATTTTTCTTTGGGGTCTATTGGGTCAACCAAGGATAATTCTGTAGACATATGATATCTATTATAACCTAGACGCATGGTCTCCCATGTACGAAGGTTTCCTTGAGCACTTCCCAAAGATTTTAATTTCTAAAACAGTTTTTGATTATACTTTTATGTAAAGTACCATTGTAAGGTTGTGGTCGAGGCACTATGAGAGTTACATACGTTTGTATTAAAACTCACAGTTAACTGTGGTCGTATTCTATATTACAGTTCAACAGTTGTATAAATGAAGTTGTATTTGAATTTTGTACCATGTATTATGCGAATTCGAGAATGGGTGATGTATACCTAATTTTGGGGGCGCCACGGTTGAGTATCGAGCTTAGGGATATGGTCATTTGGCGGAGATAAGAGTCAGAAGAACTAGGAGGGAGAGGCGAGTTATATACTTCGCTAAGTGTGTGACTTACCTAATTTGAAAATTGTTTACTTTATAAGTTGACAAATTAAGATATGTCAATTAACCTTTGTTTTGAAGCTATATTCTAGAATGATATCTGAAATACAGGAGATGAGAAATGAAAAAATCATGATAACAAGGAAATTACCGGGAAGGTACAATCTAAAAAGAAAGAAAGGTATTCTCATCTCTTCGAATATCAGGTACGTACGTAAATTTCGAGGAAAAAATTTCATAAGGAGGGGTGATTGTGAGACCCCGAATTTTATGAAATAAAAGTATTCAATTTTTCTATTTTGGTAAATACTTAAATTGATAAAAGTTTAAAGTTAAGGGTAATATGTGAATTTTTTTTTTTTTGCAAAGTAAGTAAGTTGATATAAAATATTCGCTGTGTCGGGGAATATCCGATTAGTCGGGGAATATTCTTTTTATCGGGGAATATTCGTTCAACGGTACAATCATTGGTGGACCCCACAATGGAATTATTGTCGGATTGAGAAAACGACAAAAATATTTTTATGAAAATAACGGCGGAAGTTTTATCGTTAACTATTGAAACACCCAGTGTTAAAAAATGCGATGTCTGGCGTCGTTGCGTAGTAACACTGCGGTATTAATTATTGATGCTTACGTGAGAAGTCACTCGGTTTTGTTTTATTAGTATTATTAATGTAATAAAGCGTAAAAGCTTTTTATATAAAAAGAATACTTTTATAAAGTTATTCATTTTATTAGACTATAAATAGAATATATAATATTCTATTATGCATAGTGTTTTGCATAGTAATATCTTTTTTATATAAAATGTAATACTTTTATAAAGTTATTTGTTTTATTAGACAATAATTAGAATATATTATGTTTTATTATGCATAGTATTGCATAGTGTATGCATAGTATTTTGCATAGTAAAATCTTTTTATATAAAACAGAATACTTTTATAAAGTTATTCGTTTTATTAGATTATAAATAGAATATATTATATTTTATTTAAAAGATTTTGCTTTAAATATAGACCGTCCGATTAAAAGTAAATCAATCTAGACCGTTCATGAATTAGTTACTATGCAGTCCATTCTTCTATAAATAGAAGCAGAATTCCTTCATTATTTCTTACGAATTCACTGAAACTCTAGAGAGAGAAACTATAGAGAGAGTTCTTCTTCTATAATCTTGAGCGTATTTCTTTAGAGTTTAAGAAAGCTTTGAGCATAGTGCAAGTTTTCTTCGAGTATATCATCGCCCTACCAGTCGGAATACTCTTCTTTTACGGTAAGGGATATTATTTGTTGTACTCGTAAGGGGTATTCTTTCTTTCTTATTCATGAAGAGAACTTCTATTATTCCATTCTTTATTATTCTGTTGGAATAACCTGTATGCGCGGGCTACCCTATACTTGGTGAAATTCTTCTGTTATTCCATTTTTATTATTCTGTTGGAACATTTTGTCTGTGCATTTTACGCCGGACCTGGTTCCGTCTTTATTATTCTGTTGGAATATCGGTTATGCATGCGTTTTACATGGGACCTAATTCCGCCTCTTTATTATTCTCATTGGAACATCCCGCTTCGGTGTAATTTACTTTGATTCGATTCCATTATTTATTATTCATTGGGAATAACACATGCTGCATGCGATCTATCGCACGCATGGTGAATCCTCCTTTTATTCCATTCTTTATTATTCTATTGGAATAACCTATCTATGTGGATTACCACATGTATGGTGAATGATCCTTTGTATTCATTCCTTCTTAAATGGTGGAAATGATCTGTCTAAGTGGATTACCGCATGGCGGCGAAAATCCATTTGTAGTTTCATATATTCTATTATACTCAGTTGGTTAAAGTTTTGACTTCTATACTCCATGAAATTAGTGGAATATACTTGATATTTGCGCTTCATCTATTATCTTTTCATGGAAATATTCTTCTGAGCATTCTTGAATTTTACTTTACAAAGAAGTATCATGTTGACAATTTGGACGTTATTGGTTCCTGGATAAATTAATTCTTGAACTTGTTTTATTGAATTATTATGTCATTGTCATCATCTTCATGTTTATATTATGTTGAAAGTCATATGTGGCCTGTAGTGCATAGATGGACTTGGTATAATTATGACTAGGGATTATCACTACAAGAAAACTGGCTAATTCCGACGGCACTATGTTCGACGGACTCATTCCCTCGCCGATAATATCTATTCCTACGGATTATTCAGTCAAAGATAAATCAGTGGAAAATACGTTAATTTCGACGGGTGTTCGTCGAAAATATATGTATCCCATTGGCGCCAATGTTCCCGCAAGCGCGAAATTTATTTTCGACCGAATACTATATATTCCGATGGAACCGTTAGTCGAAGATAACTAAGTACAACGGACGTACGTACGACGGATAATCCGTCGAAAATAAGACTAAAACCCCTTACGTCTTCCAGCCCCCTCGTTTCTCTCACTTTTCATATATATAATTTCTCTTTCTTTCATTTCTCTCTTACGCGTTTCTCTCACTTTTCTCAGATCTAAAACCCTTACTACCACCACCGTACACCACCATTGTAAATGGCCACACAACACCACCACCACCACGTCATCGCCACCACCGTACACCACTACCAGTCCACCACCACCATACTGCCACCACCGTACCACGTACTGCCACCACCACCACCTTCGATTCCAACAACACCACGCATTGCCACTACCACCACCACGTACTTCCACCACCACCATCACTATCGAGCGGTTTGGCCACCACCAGTAACTAGACGCCACCACCACCGTCACCACCGTCACCACCATCAGGCATCACCGTCACCACCACCAGGCACCACCACTACAACCAACACCAAGCACCACTGTCAACACCAGGCACCACCACCAGGCACCACCGTCAGTTAGTTTGCACATTAATTCAATTTCAAGGTTAGTTTTCTGCCAAGTATTAGATTTTTAGGGTTAATTTGTTGCAAATTGTGAAATTTGTGGCTTAATTTATTTTAGGTTTAGTTTGAGTTTGAATATGAGATTAACCCAATTTGGATAATATGTTGTTGTTGTGAATTTGTTGCTGTGAATTTGCATGTGGATTGTATATTGCTGAAATTGGAATTTTGATTTTGATTTTGCTGTGAATTTGTTGCTGTGAGTTTGATTTGGAATTTGTAAATTACAGAATATTGATATCAAATTTGGGTTCCTTATCATAATGTAACTGATTTTAGGACTGTTTTTAATCTTGATATATTTGTTATTTACGACTGAATTTATGACAGAAATTCTGTCAGAATTATGAAATTGCAGACTTGCATGTATATATTGTATTAATTAGTTATTAGTTTCCCAATATTAATAAATCATAAACTAAGTACCATTTACGTAGTTTCTTACTACTAAAATAAAATAGAATAAATATAATTTAATATAGTTTATTAAATAAAATAAATAACATAATATAATACCAAATAAAGTAAAATAAAATAAAAATTAATTAAATTTATTTGAATAAAATAAAAAAAACTTTGATTTAATCTAATAAATAAAATATAATTTAATAAAAATAAAATTAAATAAAAATAATAAAATAAAATAAATTTAATTTAATTTAAATAATCTTAATTAATTTAACTTAAATTAAAATTAAAATAAATTTAATTAATTTAATTTAATTTAATAAAAAACATTAAAAATTATATAATATATCTAATATAATACAAGATATATAAAATAAAATAAAATAAGATATTTTTAATTACTTAAATCAAATTAAATTAAAATAAATTAGAACTTTTATAATATAATACAAAATAAAATAAAAAGTAATAAAAATTTAATTTAGTTTAGTTTAATAAATAAAATAAAATAAAATGATTTAATTTAATAAAGTATATTTAATAAATAAATAAGCCAATTATATAATATACTACAAATTAAAATAAAAAATATATATAAGTAGTCTCTATAGATTCCAAATAACAATTTTCAATAACTAAGTACCACTTACTTAGTTTATCATCATTGGCAAAATAAACTAAGTATAGCTAGAAGTGAATGTCGAACAGTAGTCTCTATAGATTCCAAATAATTAACAATTCTCATAAATTAAGTACCACTTACTTAGTTTATTATCATTGGCAAAATAAACTAAGTAGCATTTGCTTAGTTTGCCACAATTTTCAATATATAATAAATGCAATAATACTCTCCCTACATATATGTACTCTTTCTTGTATACAGGTTTCGACATAGCAGTTGCAGCTAAATAGTACTCCAATCGGTTCCTCTGCAACAATTAAAAAAATAAGGGGTCGTAGTTCCTGTTTGTGTCCTATACTCGAATAATTAATAAAGGTAATTGAATTATTGCATACATTCCTCACTGTTCCATCATAACAGATGGCAACATTCGGAAGGAGTGCCAATAAGTTATTGAACAAAGTTCTAGGTTAAGCAACCCTTTGAATGAGCGAACGATCACTTCTCCCATAGGAATGAATCATCTCCCCTTATGGGTCCAATCCATGATATAAACAGCTTCTGACCACTCCGAATTCCTCAAATGGGTAGTTCTCACAGAATGTCTCACCTCTTGAATGAGAACTATCCATTTGAGGAATTCGGAGTGGTGAGAAGTTGTTTATATCATGGATTGGACCTATATGGGGAGATGTTTCATTCCTAGTAGAGAAGTGATCGTTCGTTCATCTAGAGGGTTGCTTAAGCTGAAACTTTGTTCAATAGCTTAATGAAACTCCTTCGGGATGTTGTCATCTCATATGATGAACAAATGGGAATGTTTGCGAAGAATTGAATTAACTTTATTATTCGAGTATAGGACAACAGAACTACATTTACCTTTTTTTGGATTCTTGACACTCAAGTAGAGATTCCACATAAATTCTCATAAACTATATATATACTATACTTTGAAACTTAGAAACCCGTTTGACATACACTCAATAGGGGTGAATGCCGAGCAGATCCCTCAGTTTGGGATTTGTTATTGGATGTTATGTCTCTCTCACTTAGGTAGGTGCAAATACTAAACGGTACATTTTTTGTTATTTTGAGGATTAATCGATTGTTATCTCTATATGTTCTCGAAAGTGCATACTTAGATTAAGTTATCTTAGTCTATTTCATGGCGCTTGGAGACTACGGGAGGTGTCTTGAAACTCATAAAATGTACTCAACGTGTTTGCACTAGGACGAGACACATCTAATAACGGATAGATGCCTTACCCCGTCTCCGTAGAGATACTAGGTAAATCTAATTCACGCATGAATATCCAAATTAACTTAATGCGTACTTTTGTGTAGTTAAAATGTCAATCGAGGAGTTGGATGTCTCAGTAGGATACCCGGTGATGGGAGGGGTTAGTCTCGAATTTATCGTGTTGGGGTTTTAGATTTCTTAAACAAAACACTAGAACATACTGGATGATTCATGACGGGAAGATCACGATGCCGTGTGTCAAGTGTAAAATCGATTTGGAAGAAAGTCGATGAGATTAAATTTGACTTATTTTCTCGTGGATTTGTAGATGGGTACTTCAGTATGGACTCATCACGGGAATCGAAGTGATTGAAAATATTGTGGAACAACCAATTCCACAGGATTCATACGTCGAAAACTATGATCCGGTTGAGATGTTGGTTGATGCTTATGGCCTTACTACTATCGGAAATTTGAATATGAACCTTCTTCAAGCGGTTGAAGCGAAGTGCCAAATGATCATTCTTGCGCCTTTTACAAGTTCTTTATCTCGAATCTGGGGTTGCGTTGTATCCAGGAAATGATACGAACACCAAGCTTTCTCGCAGCGTGATTGAAGCTCTTACACTTCAAGACTGAATGATTATGTAGTCTTTGAGGATGATAATGATGACGAAACTGATCTCAAAACTGAGGATGAAGAAGATACCGAATCCGAGAATGATATACACGTTGATTCTGATGGGTTTGATGACGTGCGTAATTAAAAATGATCTTTCATATTAGTCCTTACCACATATTGTTATATAAACCTTACATATTCGTAATCTACCAATTTTGTTATTGCAGTAGGATATTCATGGCTAGACATAGCGGTGGAGGTCGCCGAGGTGGTGGGCGATCCGGTATTGGAGACGGTAGCCACGATGGAGGCTCTTCTTCAGGCGCGAGTAAGTTATCTTAACTAGGATTTAAATATATCTCAAGCTGCATTAATTACAATGATTATTGAAGTACTATGTTAAGAACAATTATTACAGATGCACCTCGTCGACGACACCGAGGGACGAACCTCGGTATCTTTGGTCGTCCACCGGCAGTGCCACTTACAATACCGGTGGATGTCGTTTTCCAGCAGTAAGTGTTAATATATTCGTACTATTTCTATCAGTTATTGCAAAACACAATTCACATAACACATATTGTTATATTTTTTCGTAGTATATACTAGACGGTTGCTAAGCACACCCTACACGCGATCTGTTTGATGCATCTCCAGGAGGTGTATGCGGTTTAGTCAAGATCTTGCAGTATGATGCCACTTTTATGCAGACCGTCTTGCGGGAGTTCCACATAAGTTAAGTGTGAGACCCCAGATTTTATCAATAAAGATTTAAATTTTGTCGAAATAATTTTTTAATATTATGGTGTGAATTTGAGATAATATTATAGTTGTGGGTAGTATTTATAAATTTTGCAAAGTATGCAAGTGGTTATATTATATTCGATCGGGTCGGGGAATATTCGGTTTAGCGGGGAATATTAAATGATAACTACCAATCATTGGTGGACCCCACAATGTAATTATTATTCGATTGAGAAAACGAAAAAAATATTTTATTGAAATAACGGCGGAAGTTTTACCGTGGATACTTTGTTGAACTACTCGGTAGTAAAAGTACAAGAATGTCGTGTGGTTGCGTAAGAAGACACCAGTATTGATTATCGATGCTTATGTGAGAAGTCACTCGGTTTGATTCCATTATTGTCGATTAATAATATGAATTATTATAGCGATAATGACGCTTTTATTTTATTCGTATTATTAACGTAATAAAACAAAAACATCTTTTATATAAAGCAGAATACTTTATTAAAGTTATTTTATAAATAGTATATATTATATATTATATTTTATTATGATAGTGTTTTCGTAGTATTTTTGCATAGTATTGCATAGTGTTTGCATAGTAAAATGTTTTTATATAAATAGAATATATGATATTTTATTTAAAAGATTTTGCTTTAAATATGGACCGTCCGATTAAAGTAAATCAACTGACCGATTCATGGATTAATTACTATGCATTCTATTTTCTATATAAATAAGCTCATTCCTTCATTATTTTCTTATTTAATTCAATTGAAACTCTAGAGAGAGAAATTATAGAGAGAAAGCTAGAGAGAAAATCTATAGAGAGAAAGAAGAAGAGTATTCGGTACTTCACTACTTTGATATCTAGTGTCTTTTTACGGTAGAGGATATTATTTTTGTTGTTCGTAAGGGGTGTTATTCTTTCTTATTCATGAAGAGAACTTCGTTATTCCATTCATTATTATTTTGTTGGAATAACTCTGTAAAAGTGGCATACCCTATACATAACTTTATATACGCCAGATACCCTATACTTGGTGAAATCCTTATATTATTCCATTCTTATTTATTCATTGGAATAACTCAGATACGCTGAATCCCCTATACTTGGTGATCTTCTTTTCGTTATTCCATTCTTTATTATTCATTTGGAATATCCTCGCATGTGTTTTACAGGAATTCGGTTCCATTGTTTATTATTCGCATTTATTATTCTCATTTGGAATATCTTATATCGTGTGTTTTACACCGGACCGGTTCCATTGTTTATTATTCAAACATTTATTATTCGTTGATCATCCCCGCCGGTGTGAATTTCACCCGACCGGTTCCGTTATTATTATTCTCATTGAATAACTCGCCTACATCTGGCACCGCATTTATGCATGATGATTTCTTTTGTTATTCCATTCTTTATTATACCCAAATTTGGTTAAAACTTTGACTTCTATACTCCATGAAATTAGTAGAATATCCTTGATATTTGCGTTTCATCCAAAGATCTTTTCATGGAAATATTCTTTCGATCATTCTTGAATTTTACTCTACAAAACAAAGATCTTGTTGACAATTGGGACGTTATTAATTCTCGGATAAAATAATTCTTGAACTTGTTTTATTGAATTATTATGTCATTGTCATCATCCTCATGATATATTATGTTATCTTTCGCTTACGGCATAGATGAACTTAGTATGATTATGACCTGAGGATCATTCTAAGATAATCATGGCTTGTTATAAATGATGTGATAAAAGTCCTCAATTGGCTGTGTAATGCGTTGATGGATAGTTTTGGTATGATTATGACCAGGGGTGATTCGGTATAGTCATGACCATTGATAATTTGATGAAAATCCTTGACCGTGGTAGTATGTGGATGATTAGATATTGTGGTTTATTCATTAAACTGAGTCTTAATGATAAAAATTTATGAAAACCTTTTAAAACCTAAAAGATAGTAGACTTTATTTTCTACTTGACTCTTTTAATGGATTGCATATTCAACTGCAGTTAAACTAGTTGTCTATTTTATTTTATCAGTTTAACACTGTTGAAGGCTAATGATAATTTATTCTGCATTATCTTAGTCATAATATTTCTTACTGGGCTAGTTGAGCTCACCCTTTCTTTCAATCGTTTCTTCTTGAAATGAGAACATAGCCGGGATTTAGTCTGAGGAACGGAGTAATGGTCCAGAGGATAGCATTAGTAGTCCTCACTATTCGTGAAATAGTGTGATAATAGTTGTAATGAGGACTCCTTTTGAGTTTGTATAATATCTAGTAGATAATATTTGTATTCAAACTCACGATTTATGTCGTATTGTACATTACGCTTATATTAGTAAGTTGTATTTGAATTTATGTACCATGTAAGTGGCGACCCAATATGGGTGACGATATACCTAATTTTGGGGGCGCCACGGTTGGTATCGAGCTTAGGATATGATCCGGCTAAGATGCGAGATAAGAACTAGGAGGGGAGAGACGGGGAATTTCTTCGCTAGTATGATCTACCTAAGTTTATTTGTTATTTAATTGATCGGTCTGAGTATAGGGATAATATTTGATATATTAATTAACCCTTGTGTTGTGGCATTGTTTGGAAATGGCAAATTTGAAAATATTCACAATGGAGTGAATGTGACCGTTGTGACACCTTTAATCACTAATCAAAGTTAATGCTTTGTGTCGATTTGAGAACAAATTAGAGATATCCACGTAGTGAATGAAGAACTAATTGTTGCACCCGAGCTAGTTGCGAGAGGTAGCGGTGAAAGTGAGGAAGAAGAGGAAGAAGAGGAACCCGAGGAGAATTGGTTAGAAGAAGTTTATGATCAAAACTTAGAATTACAAAATCGTGTTCGTGAGCTAGAAGAACAGTTGAAGAAGCGGCAAACGGTCGTGGAACAAAGGGATACAACAATTCAAAATTGGGTTACCCGATATGTGATGCTCGAACAAAATCACGCTTTGGCGAGGTGTAAGATATTAAAGTTGGGATCTCGAGAATTTAAAATCAAAGATCAATTTGAAAGAAGAAACAACTGAACGAAGGAGAATAGGCGATGCATGGGTAAAAGGCGCACAACGCGTTGATAGTGTAGAAATAGACGTCCAGATCCAATAAAGCCAAAATAGATGAAATGGACTTTGCTTTTCAAGAATTGGGAGAACCCAACATCGAATTCGGAATTACCCATGCATAGCGGTCAACCCGAATTCGATATGGATCGGAGAATAATGATTCAAATCATGGATCAGAATGTGAAGAAGCACTTAAGGGTGGAATGTACCTATAGTAAAGTCAAACTTCGGTAATTTAAGCGAGAGCGTTTATTCGAGAAACCCGAACAAGTTATTACGGGTAAATTAATTATAAATTATTACTAAGTCTATACTTTATTCAATACAAGTTCTACCCACTCTTTTATTCTACCTAGTTGTGTTCAATGTTTAAATTTGACTCGGAAAAATTAGACTTTGATTTATCTATTGAAACTTCGTTGGGAGAAACCTTCGTTATCTCCAATTGCTTATTAATCTTGTTGTTTCAAATAAACACTTTCACGATCTTATCTCTTTGAAAATACTTGCCTTTGAGATAATTTTTGAAAATGATTGATTAACTACTCATTATTCTTTTTGTAAGGTTGTTAGCTTTCATATTCCTAACCAACTCGTTATACTAATTCAAAGTAACCAAACCCTAAAGTTAATCACTGTTATATCAAGCCATAAGTAAAGAACCCCGATCCTTTCGTTGTTGACTTCCTTGTGTGGAATGCACCAAGCCAGACCTTTCTGTAGGCGACATCGTGACTAAAGATGGCAAGTTGATAGGTATCATTGTGAGGTGCTATCCAGGTTAAGGGATGAAGTCACGATTAGTATTAATGTGACGTATTATCCAAGTCTTCGACGAGAGTAATAGCTTTGAATGATATTTCTATCATTAATAAATTTCTTGGCGTATTCTTGAAGACTTTCTAGCCTACCCTAGAGCGTGAAATAGAATTTTGTATTGATTTCAAAGATAAAAACCCATTTCTTAAACCCTCAAATATTTCTTCAACTAAAAGGATCATTTACGAGGATTATGATGAAAGTCATAATAAAAGCATTGGACTAATGAAAATCATGGGTATATGAAGTATTAGTAAGTGTTATGATGAGTTATGTTGGTTATTATGTGAAAACATGAAAGTTTCTTAGAAATCACAAAGAGTTGAAAATCGATTTTGGTGAAAACGTAATATGAAATTCAATTGACCAAATCTCTTATTATATTTTGAATTTTTGAGTGTGGTCAAGTCCTAGAGTTAGATCTATGAGTTACCTAACTAATCTAAGTGGAATTACTGGAAAAGGTGTTGTAGATTTTTGTGTGGACTGATTTTAGCAAAGGAGTGCAAAGCTGCAAAAAAAAATGCGAAAAAAGTAACGCCATGATTTTAGAGGGCTGTTTCGGCCACTTAAATTATGAGAGAAAATTCTGGCCTTTTGGGACATGAAGGTATATGGTATAAAGTACCTCATGTCCAAAAATGAGCTCATTCTCGACTTAAAATGAGCAAGTTATGACTATTTCAATATTTAGGTTTTTCCGACGAAAATGCTATAACCGGAGTTCTATAACTCCGATGACCATGAAATTTAAACTGGAAGCTCACGTTAACATGTGTAAGATTCTGCCAAGATTTGGGAATTTTGGAGTTATCCTTGAGGTAGCTAATTTCTTAAGAAATTAATTGGAAATTGATTTTGAAAAATAGTAAATGAATTTTAAAAATTCCGAGAAAAATATATTTTCATTATGGGACTATATTATGCTAAATCCCAGAAAAGAAATATTTTTGGGACTGATTTGGTATTTTTCATGAAAATAGTTTAGTTACGAATATATGAGTTAAATATGTTATGTGAAGTAACAAAGTTGAAAATAGGATTTTATAGCTAGAGAATCCTATATAGAGTATATGCATATTTTTGAGGGATTTGATAATTGGTGATGATATCTTATGAGTATGACATTTTTGAATGATTAAATGCATTATATGGTAAAGCGTAAACAATTGAGATAAATTATTTATAAATTTAAGAAGTGATTAAAATATTGTTATAATATTAATGATATTAGATTATGAGATTATTAAGTGATTGATAACATGGGGATATTCTTGAATCCTCGGATAAATTATATTATAAATGTTTAATATTTATCCTTTATCTCATTTGATTGATTCTTTATATCATTATCCTCACGCTTATATTATGTTGAAAGTCATCTCGTGGCTTCAGTAGCAAGCATAGATGGACTTGGTATGATTATGACTGTGGATTGTTCGGGTATAATCATAACTAGTAATTGAAAACACGATTATCTTTGGTAGTAGTGCATACTAATGAATACACAATTATTGGATAATGGATAATTTGTAATCGTGATACTAATGAATACACGATTATCTTTGGTAGTAGTGCGGATATTAATGGATAATTTGTGGTCGCATGGATAATCGGATACTAATGAATACACGATTATCTTTGGTAGTAGTAGTGCATGGATAATTTGTGGTCGTGATACTAATGAATACGATTATCTTTGGATACTAATGAGTAGTCGAAAGAATGGATAATGGTCGTGGTCGTTATACTAATGAATATCCTACACGCATTATCTTCGCCGGATACTAATGAATACACGATTATCTTGCGTATGGATGATTCGATGATATGAATTAATTATTTAAGATGAGTCTCGAAAGAATGAAATATTAATTCATGGATGTGGTAAAAGTCATCTTGGTCAGTAGTGCATTGATAGACTTGGTATGATTATGACCACGGATTATTCGGTATAATCATGACAGTATTGAAAAACACGAATATCCTGGCCAAGAAGTGCATGGATAATTCGTGGTTGTGATACTATTAAGTCGCGTCTCAAAGATTATTGGTTTTACTGATTGTATATCTTTGCTTTGTAGTGCAAAGATGAATTGTTAATGAATATCTTTGGCGGATCAAGGAGATGAATTTAATATTTTTAACGATAAAGGTATTCAAGGTATCCTCACCTCTTATCATACCAGTATCGCACCTAATTTCGAGGGCTTAAATTCCATAAGGAGGGAGATTGTGAGACCCCGTGATTTTATCAATAAAGATTTAAATTTTGTCGAAATAATTTTTAATATTATGGTGTGAATTTGAGATAATATTATAGTTGTGGGTAGTATTTATAAATTTTGCAAAGTATGCAAGTGGTTATATTATATTCGATTGGTCGGGAATATTCGGTTTAAAGAGGAATATTCGCATAACTTTTCAATCATTGGTGGACCCCACAATGTAATTATTGTTTGATTGAGAAAACGACAAAAATATTTTATTGAAATAACTACGGAAGTTTTACCGTGATATTGTTGAACTACCGGTAGTAAAAGTACGAAAGAATACGTGTGGTCGCATAAGTAGCATTACGTATTGATTATCGATGCTTATGTGAGAAGTCACTCCGGTTTGATTCCATTATCATTTATTAATAATATGAATTATTATACGATAATGACGCTTTTGTTTTATTAGTATTATTAACGTAATAAAAATGTAAACATCTTTTTATATAAAATGTAATACTTTATTAAAGTTATTCTATAAATGTAATATATTATATTTTATTATGCATAGTGTTGCATAGTGTTTTTGCATAAGTGTTTTGCATAGTATTGCATAGTGTTTGCATAGTAAAATGTTTTTTATATAAATAGAATATATGATATTTTTTTTAAAAGATTTTGCTTTAAATATGGACCGTCGATTAAAGTAAATCAACTGACCGCTCATGGATTAATTACTATGCATTCTATTTTCCTATAAATGAAGCTCATTCCTTCATTATTTTCTTACTTAATTCATGAAACTCTAGAGAGAGAAATTATAAAGAGAAGCTATAGAGAGAAAATCTATAGAGAGAAAGAAGAAGAGTATTCTCAGTACTTCACTACTTTGATATCCAAATGTCTTTTACTACAGTAAGGGATATTATTTTTGTTGTACCCGTAAGGGGTGTTATTCTTTCTTATTCATGAAGAGAACTTCTGTTATTCCATTCATTATTATTTTGTTGGAATAACCTGTAAAAGTGGCATACCCTATACATAACCTGTATACGCGGCATACCCTATACTTGGTGAAATCCTTATATTATTCCATTCTTATTTATTCTGTTGAATAACTCTGTAGACGTGAATCCCCTATACTTGGTGATCTTCTTCGTTATTCCATTCTTTATTATTCTCGTTGGAATATCCCGTCTCGTGTGTTTTACATTGGACGGACCGGTTCCATTGTTTATTATTTCGCATTTATTATTCATTTGGAATATCATGTATCGTGTTTTTTACAGAATATCCTATTCGGTTCCATTATTTATTATTCGGTTCCATTTATTATTTCGTTGGATCATCCCGCCGCATTGTGAATTTCACCGACCTCGGTTCCGTTATTATTATTCATTGAATAAACTCGCCTCATGCAAGTACCGCATGCATGGTGATTTCTTTTGTTATTCCATTCTTTATTATACCCAAATTGGTTAAAACTTTGACTTCTATACTCCATGAAATTAGTAGAATATCCTCGATATTTGCGTTTCATCCAAAGATCTTTTCATGGAAATATTCTTCCGATCATTCTTGAATTTTACTCTACAAAACAAAGATCTTGTTGACAATTTGGACGTTATTAATTCCTGGATAAAATAATTCTTGAACTTGTTTTATTGAATTATTATGTCATTGTCATCATCCTCATGATATATTATGTTATCTTTCGCTTACGTGCATAGATGAACTTAGTATGATTATGACCGAGGATCATTCGGTATAATCATGGCTTGTTATAAATGATGTGATAAAAGTCCTCGGTGGCTCAGAATGCGTTGATGGATAGTTTTTGGTATGATTATGACCGTGGGTGATTCTTAAGATAGTCATGACCATTGATAATTTGATGAAAATCCTTGACCGTGGTAGTACGTGGATGATTAGATATTGTGGTTTATTCATTAAACCGAGTCTTAATGATAAAAATTTATGAAAACCTTTTAAAACCTAAAAGATAGTAGACTTTTATTTTCTACTTGACTCTTTTAATGGATTGTGATATTCACCGCAGCTTAAACTAGTTGTCTATTGTATTTTATCGCTTAACATCGTTGAAGGCTAATGATAATTTATTCGCATTATCTTAGTCATAATATTTCTTATCGGGCTATTGAGCTCACCCTTTCTTTCACCGTTTCTTCGTGAAATGAGAACATAGTTGGGACGAGTCGGGGAACAGAGTAATGGTCCGAGAGGATAGCATTAGTAGTCCTCACTATTCGTGAAATAGTGTGATAATAGTTGTAATGAGGACTCCTTTCGAGTTTGTATAATATCTAGTAGATAATATTTGTATTCAAACTCACGGTTTATGTCGATTGTATACATGATAGTTATATTAGTAAGTTGTATTTGAATTTATGTACCATGTAAGTGGCGACCCAAGATGGGTGACGATACCTAATTTTGGGGGCGTCGCGGTTGGTATCGAGCTTAGGATATGATCCCTGGCTAAGATCATGAGATAAGAACTAGGAGGGAGAGACGGGAATTTTTGCTAGTATGATCTACTAAGTTTATTTGTTATTTAATTGGTCGGTCAAGTATATGTAGGATAATATTTGATATATTAATTAACCCTTGTGTTGTGGTATTAGGTTTTCGTGAAATCGTAGTAGCAATCAAATTGCAAAGCGCAAAATAGGAAGGGATAAAATCGATTTTAAAATTTTTCACAAACCAATTACCCGGATCATCCTTTATGCATATTATTTATTAAAGCGAAGAATAAGAAATTATGAAATCATACCTTCAGAAACGAAGCTTCCTCAGCACGAAGTTCACCTCCTACTTCTCCCATGATCTCCTTGAATCTCCGGGTAGATTCCTTCCTTTGATCAATGTAAGCCACCCAAGTGTGTGGCCTCTATAGTGATCCACCAAGGAAGAAGAATTTTTCAAGAAGAAGGATTGGCTCAAACCCTAGTTTTTCCTATCTCGAATAAGAAAAGGGGTGTACTCTCCAACTCTTGGAATTACGATATTTCATATCTAATATAAGACTCCTCTTATAAAGATATTATATAACCCTATTTTAATTAAAATAAGGTATTATTTATTTAATTAAACCCTTTTAATTAAATGGGCTCCCTAATCCTATTAGGGATAATTAGTTAAACTCCTTTAACTAATTTTCTTTCCTAATCCAATTAGGAATAAATGAGAGTACTAATATTAAATTAATTCCTAAACCTTTTAGAAATTAAAATAATAATAATTATAATAATATTAATAAGACTCCTCTTATTAATTTATATTTAATATTTCTAAAATATTAAATAATAATATTAAGCTATTTAATTTATTCTATCACCATAGATTAAATTAAATATACTTAACATATTATTACAATTATGCCATTAACTTCTTTAAATAATTATTCTTCCTTTTATGGTGTGACCCTTTAGGTTCTCCATATTAAACCTAGGTTGTGAATAAATCAATTGAACAATTTAATCTCATTTAAATAAATAAATTAAACAAATAATTTATTTAAATAAATAATATTTATTCTACAATAGGATAAGCTCTCCTAATGATCAACGACTTTCCAGATAATATAGATTTCAACATTAATCATAAAAGAACCTTTGAGTAAATAGTTACCGTATGACAATTCAATCCTTCCACCATACTATGTCCCAATTAAATATAAGACATGGAATTACCGTCAAGTCTTATTTTATTTAATTATATGTATTTCGATTCCTAAATGAATAACTCCTAATGAATGCAAATTAGAAACTACTTTCTAATTTCATTCCACCTCGCCAAGGATTCCCGGGTTGTCATTTATCGAATCACATAGGACATCTCCTTTTACTAGAAGTGGTAGATTCTTTATCGATCATTCATTATCTTCATATATAACTTATTACACCCAAGCATACCCTTTGATATACTCTAAGAGTCTTAAGGAATAAGTCAAAGTGTAATTCATTATATATAAGATACTATGATGATCTCAAGTCTAAGGATCATTTGTATTACTATCACTACAGAATTCCTATCGACAGTAAGTAAAACTCCATTAGGTATTCCTTAGCGAGTCACGTTCAAATGAACTTATTCTCTAATAAGCACCTACATACTTGCTTTTTAGTGTCTCCACACAAATGATCATGAGACCAATCATCCTCATCCAATGAGCAAGAACGATGTACCAATCTATCCGGATTCACTAATCCCCTATTTAGTAATCCAATGATTGGGAACTATTTTAGTTTTAAGCTTTCTAAGAATTTAGATCTCATTAGAATGATCATCATCATTATTCTAAAAGCGTTGCTTAAAACTATGGGTTTATCACATATTATTAAAACAAACACCATGTAGATAATAAATGCCTTTAATAAATAATTCTTTTTATTAATAAATAAATAAGATTGATTACACAAGATATGCTTTATCATCATACATGATTGGCTTCAGATGCATAATACTTTCAATCTCCCACACTGCACTAAAGCCAATCGCCGTGGTATCTCATACCCATCTTCTAAGTGACGATCAAACCTTTGTTGTGTTAACGCTTTAGTAAATGGATCTCGCAATATTGTCTTGAGAGTCCACACGCCCGTGGTGACGTCTCCTCTTCAATGATCTCTAATCAAATGAAATCGCCGCAACACGGTTTCGATTTCGATGAGACCGGGTTCCTTAGTCAGCATGCACCTCCAAAGTGTTGTCACGAATCAAAGGCAATGGTCCTTTAATGCTAGGAACCACACCAAGTTCAGAATGAACTTCTTCATCCAAACAGCCTTTCCTTGCAGCCTTCACTTGCGTACTATGTCTACTCGTCTCACATCGAATCAAGAATCGTTTTGTCGCTTTGAACTTTTCCAACTCATCGCGCCATAGTTTAAGGTAAACACATACCAAACGGATTTATTGTCATCTTGGTCTGCTTTGAAAACTTGAGTCCGTGAAGCCTCTAGTTTTAATTCAGACTCCACCGTAGAGACAAGAAATACATCCTTAGTTCTTCTTAAGTACTTTTAGATATTTTTCACCGCCTTCCAATGTTCTTTTCTCCGGATTCGACCGACATCCGCTTGTTACACTAAGTGCATGAGCGACATCCGGTCTAGTACATATCATAACAGTATATGATAGATCCTATTGTCAAGCATAAGGAATCTTACTCATGCGCTTTCTCTCCTCGTGTGTCTTTGGGGCTTGTTTCTTGGAGAGATGTATTCCATGGCTCATCTCCAGAGGAGACCTCTTTGGAATCTTCCATGCTAAACCTTTTAGCATCATGTCAATGTATCGCCTTGGGATAAGCCAAGCATCCTATTAGATCTATCTCTATAGATCTTTATCCCCAAAATATAGGATGCTTCTCCCAAGTCCTTCATGGAGAAGTGTTTAGATAACTTGATTTTAATTGTTTAAAGATAGGAATATCATTCCCTATCGTAATATATCATCAACATATAATACAAGGATTGAAACAAATATTCCCACTAACCTTCTTGTACACACATGGTTCATCCTCATTTTGATAAAATCAAACTTTTGATTGTCTCTCATCAAAACGGATGTTCCACCTACGAGAAGCTTGCTTTAATCCATAAATGGATCGTCAGTAGCTTATGAGACTTGATTTGTTCCAACCTTTGAAACAAATCCTCCGTTGTGTCATATACACATCCTCCTCAAGTTTCCCATTGAGGAAGGCCGCGTTTTCACGCCCATCCGCCAGATTTCAGAGTCATGGTAAGCGCGTAATCGCAAGCAAAATCCGAATGGACTTGAGCATTGCTCATCGTGAGAAGGTTTCGCCATAGTCAACTCCTTGTCTTTGTTTGAAACCTTTTGCAACCGGGCCGGGCCTTATAGGTCTCTACCTTGCCGTCCGCTTCCAGTCTTTCTTTTAAAGACCCATTTACACCCAATAGCTTAATGCCTTGTGTGGTGAGACCAAAGTCCATACTTGGTTCTCATACATGGAGTCCATCTCTGATTTCATGGCTTCTTGCCATTTCTCTCGAGTCTTTCTTTACTCATAGCCTGCTCAGTAATTCAATGGATCATCATCATCTATGATGCACCTCATTGTCATCTTCTATGACAAGTCCATACCGTCTGGTATCTTTGGTACTCTTCCGATTTATTTAATAGGTGTGGTATGTAAGAATCTCTACTTGGTTAGGTACCTCACTTTGATCTCGTAGTATTTTGTGGTTCTTGAACTTCTTCAAGATATATCTTACTCCCCATCGACACCTTCAAGGATAAACTCCTTTTCCAAGAAGGCAATGCATGTTTCGCAACAAACACCTTTTTGATCGGTTGGATGATAGAAATAATACCCGATGTTTCTTTAGGTATCCCACAAATCTACATTTGTCGATCTAGTCTGCAGCCTTATCGTTTTCAAACTTTTGATATAAGTTGGACAACCCCAAGTCTTAACATGCTTAAGATTTGGTTTCTCCCCATCCATAACTCATATGGGGTCTTGGGGACGGATTTTGTAGGTACTTTTGTTAAGTAGGTATGCAAAATGATTCTAGGCATATCCCCGTAAGAAGAAACCGGAAGGTCAGAAGCTCATCATAGATCGAACCATGTCCAACAATGTTCGATTTCTCCTTTCAGATACACCATTCATTTTGGGCGCCCCGGTGGAGTCCATTGTGAGATTATACCATTTTCTTTGAGACAATTGAGAAACTCACCACTTAAGTATTCTCCTCCTCGATCGATCAAGAATCTTAATACTCTTACCAGCTTTGCTTCTCAACTTCACTTCGAACTCTTTGAACTTTTCAAATGATTCAGATTTGTATTTCATTAAATACACATATCCAAATCTTGAGTGGTCATCAAGTGAATGTAATAAAATAAGAATACCTCCTCGTATGCGGTCGTTGTCATAGGTCCACATACATCCGTGTGTACCAACGCTAACAACTCAGAACTCTTTCTCCTTTTCCACTAAAAGGAGATTTAGTCATTTTACCCATGAGACAAGATTCACAAGTTCGATATGATTCATAATCGATAACTCTAGAGCCCATCTTTACGCAACTTGGATAATCTTGTTTCATTAATATGACCAAGTCTACAAAGTACCACATGAAGGTATAATTAACATCATCTCTTTTCCTTTTATTAGTTTGTTCAATTTGAAATATATTTTCATGCAAGTCAAGTATATAAAGTCCATTTCAGTAAATTACCAACACCATATAAAACATTATCATTATAAATAGAACAACCGTTGTTCTTTATTATAATATTAAAACCATCCATATATCCAATACAAGTAGATAGAAATAATGTTTCTAATGATATTTGGAACAAAATAACAATTATTTAAATTAATGAACTTGCCCGTAAGCGGTGTTAAACAATAAGTCCCTCACGCCTAATGCAAAGAACCTTTGCTCCATTTCCCACTCGTAGGGACGACCTCATCCTCGCTGCTAGCTTTTCTACTTCGACCGGTCCTCGCAGATATTATTACATATGTGAGAACCACATCCCAGATCCAATACCCAAGTAGAAGATTGACTTTCGTAAAAATTAATTTCAATCATAAACAAACCTTGATTAGGATTCAAGCTTCTCCAAGCTTCTTCGCCTTTTGTTCGCAAGATAATCCTTGCAGCCTCTTCCAAATGACCCGGCTTGTTGCAATGGAAGCAAATTCCTTGCTAAATGGATCAGTTTCTTTTGATCCTTCACTTTCGCCTTTTCCTTAGCCTTCTTGGATTTCTTCTTTCAGAAGATACCTGGGCCTCTTCCTTTCTTCGAAGAATCATCCACCAAGAAGACATGGTTCTTCTTGGATGGGAAGTGACCTTCAAGCTAGATTTTCAACATGTTAAGTAATTCAGCAAGTCGACATCCAACTTATTCATGTGAAAATTCACAACAAATTGTGAGAAGGTGTCCGGGAGTGACCGCAAGACTAAATCTTCGACTCAACTCCCCATCCACGACGAACCCAAGTCGCCCAAGACGCTCAATCGATTGATCATCTTTAGGACATGAGTCTCAACCCAGTAGTGCCCTCTGGTCATCCGAGATCGGAAGAGCTCCTTAGATATTTCATATCTAGCAAATCCCTACTTTGCTCACCATACAACTCTCCAAGGTGTAGTAGCAAGATAAGAGAGCATCCATGTTTTCATGCCGACGTCAAGCTCGTTATTTTCATGGATGCGAGCATGATGCGTATCGAGCCACAGATGCATCATCTTGCCACCGCTTAAAAGTAGCAATCTCTTCCTCAGAGGTCTCTCGCAAACTTTGCGTGTACTGGGCTAATTTAGGACATAAGAAATCTTTTCAAAGAAGTGAGAACAATTTCGATTCCTCAACCAAATCAGGTAGTAGTTTGGGCCCCGGCCGGTTTATAAGATCAAGTATGCTTCATAAATGAAATTAGTGAATGTGACATTTTCAAAATTTCGCATGTAAAAAGACAATATTTTAGCAAACATTCATTTATTAATTACCAAAATAAATTAGGTCTTTATTTTATATTGGTATCTCCCACTATTTTCTTCAAACTATATTACCTCATTTATATAGTTCAAATAAAAATCTAATTAAAGTTTTTGCTAGTGAGAATAAGGATCCCATTTCAAATATATATAGCCTTGTGGTGACACAACAAACTATATATAAATAAATAGGTAGACAACTCCTTGTCAATTACATCAACATGTAACTCCTTATGTTTTGCCTCTTGGATTATTTTGATCAAGTGGTGACACATCCGAATCAAAATTATCTAAGTTAAGTCCAACCTAGCACTTCCATATATTCAAAAAAGAAAATATCGCCCTTGTGGTGACACAACAAAACAATATTGTTCAATTTTCTTTATAAGCATCAAATGTGATAAATTAACATCTTAAATACTTAATACTTGCCTTGTGGTGACACAACAAACTCATATTAAATATTTAATACTCTATTAATTTTATCATGCTAGAAGGCGACGTTCGATATTCTAAATATCTTTGAACGCTTAAGACTTAATAATAAAAATTTTTGAGGGATTTGTTATTATTTGTCTCATCTTGTTTAGCGCGCATGCAAATATATATATAAAATACGCGTCATATTATTAAACATGCGAAGCATGTTTGCATAATATATAATATATATAATACTAGCATGCACATATAGAATACTATATTCTACCCGGATTGATTATGGACATTTATTCTAGTTTGGTTCACTAGAGCCACCAAGTGAACCAAAAGGTCAAACCCTAGGGTGCAAGAATAAACATTTAAATATAACTATTACATTTAAACCTGCTCCATTACAAACGGGTCTTCAAGCGCTCCTCGATCTTGGTCTTTGATTCTTTCAAAAAAAATTCTAACTAATCCTATTACATTAAACTATTTAATTTAAATAGAAACCTTGATCACAGATCAAGGGAAGTACATAGAAAGAGATAGAATTTACATCAAGAAGAAAACCAGAAAAAAGGCAGGTACGCGGACCCCATTTAATAAAACCCATTCATTCAAACATCCAACTAAAATAAATCCAATCATATTGGTCAATTGTCCATAATCAATCCCATTTATTATCATACATATCATCATATGTATCAATAAATTAAATCATTCCATATATATACGAAAGTATCATTTAATGGGCAATTTTATGTTGCATGAAATCAATTTCAAGATTAAAATAAACTCTTTTATTTTAATTATAAAATTATTAAGATTAATATATATATATATAACAATTATATATATATAATAAAATATAATAAAAGTCCCACTTTATTATAATCACTTAGGATCGCTCGGTCTTTTAATAAAAAAAAAAAAAAAAAAAAAACCTTGCCTTTGTTCAAAAAAAGAATGGCTCGCTATGCTTTAATATCCCGCTTTTTTTAATTATGTCTTTCAAAAATAAGGACATAGCAACAATAATCCAGACATTTCATTGCCACGTGGATCTCTTGATTCACTCCAAAAAAAAAACTTTTGTATCTCGTTAATTGGCGTGACAACAAAATAATTCCTTTTAAATATAAAAGATTGCGCCGTATTCGGTTTTGAAGCTTGATTAACGTAATTTGATGAGCAGTCACGGTTTAATTAAATAAAAATTATAATGAGATTCACGTAAACCGCCGCCATTAATGAGATTCTTTTAATGCACGGAATTCAACGTGATGGCCTTTTTTTTTTTTTTTTTTTTATTTTAATAATTTTATATAATAAAATATACCCCAATAAATTATTCAAAATACATACCCATATATATTTAGAATCTAAATAATTAATAATTAGCATAAAGTTTGGCTCGATACCACCGTTAGGTTTTCGTGAAAATCAAAGTAGAATCAAATTGCAAAAAGCGTAAGCGGGCGGGATAAAATCGATTTTAAAATTTTTCACAAACCAATTATCCTGGGATCATCCTTTATGCATATTATTAATTAAGCGAAGAATAAGAAATTATGAAATCATACCTTGTAGAAACGAAGCTTCCTCGTGCACGAAGTTCACCTCCTACTTCTCACGATCTCCTTGAATCTCCTGTAGATTCCTTCCTTCGATCAATGTAAGCCACCCAAGTGTGTGGCCTCTATAGTGATCCACCAAGGAAGAAGAATTTTCAAGAAGAAGGATTTGGCTCAAACCCTAGTTTTTCCTATCTGAATAAGAAAAGGGTGTACTCTCCAACTCTTGGAATTACGTATTCTCATATCTAATATAAGACTCTCTTATAAAGATATTATATAACCCTATTTTAATTAAAATAAGGTATTATTTATTTAATTAAACCCTTTTAATTAAATGGGCCCCTAATCCTATTAGGGATAATTAGTTAAACTCTTTTAACTAATTTTCTTTCTAATCCAATTAGGAATAAATGAAGTACTAATATTAAATTAATTCCTAAACCTTTTAGAAATTAAAATAATAATAATTATAATAATATTAATAAGACTCCTCTTATTAATTTATATTTAATATTTCTAAAATATTAAATAATAATATTAAGCTATTTAATTTATTCTATCACCATAGATTAAATTAAATATACTTTAACATATTATTACAATTATGCCATTAACTTCTTAAATAATTATTCTTCCTTTTATGGTGTGACCCTTTAGGTTCTCCATATTAACCTAGGTTGTGAATAAATCAATTAGAACAATTCTAATCTCATTTAAATAAATAAATTAAACAAATAATTTATTTAAATAAATAATATTTATTCTACAATAGGATAAACCTCCCTAGCGATCAAACCACTTTCCAGATAATATAGATTTCAACATTAATCATAAAAGAACTTTTTGAGTAAATAGTTATCAGACAATTCAATCCTTCCACCATACTATGTCCCAATTAAATATAAGATATGGAATTCTTCGTCAAGTCTTATTTTATTTAATTATATGTATTTCGATTCCTAAATGAACAACTCCTAATGAATGCAAATTAGAAACTACTTTCTAATTTCATTCCACCTCGCCAAGGATTCACAGGTTGTCATTTATCGAATCACATAGACATCTCTCCTTTTACTAGAAGTGGTAGATTCTTTATTGATCATTCATTATCTTCATACATAACTTATTACACCCAAGCATACCCTTTGATATACTCTAAGAGTCTTAAGGAATAAGTCAAAGTGTAATTCATTATATATAAGATACTATGATGATCTCAAGTCTAAGGATCATTCAGACTACTATCACTACAGAATTCCTATTGATGTGTAAGTAAAACTCCATTAGGTATTCCTTAGCGAATGAACTTATTCTCTAATAAGTCACGCAAAATGATCGTGTGAACTTATTCTCTATGTAAGCACTAACATATTGGGAACTATTTTAGTGTTCCACATAAATGATCTCATTAGAATGATCAATCATCCTCAAAAGTGAAGGGTTTATCACGTATTATTAATCTAAATCCTTTAATCACTAATCCCCTATTTAGTAATAAATAAGATGATTGGAACTATTTTAGTTTTAAGCTTTAAGAATTTAGATCTCATGAAAAGAATGATCATTATTCATCATTATTCTAAAAGCGTTGCTTAAAACTATGGGTTTATCACATATTATTAAAAACAAGACCATATGTAGATAATAAATGCCTTTAATAAATAATTCTTTTATTAATAAATAAATAAGATTGATTACACAAGATATGCTTTATCATCATACACATGATTGGGTTTGTATGCATAATACTTTCAAGGGCGTTGTTTGGAAATGGGTTTGAAAATATTCACAATGGAGTGAATGTGACCGTTAGTGACACCCTTAATCACTAATCGAGTTAGTTATGTCGACGAGGAACAAATTAGAGATATCCACGTGAGTGAATGAAGAACTAATTGTTGCACCCGAAGCTATATATATAGGGATAGAGTCTTTTGAGTAATGGTCCGAAGGATAGATTATAGTCCTCACTACCATTCGTGAAATAGTGTGATAATAGTTGTAATGAGGACCTCCTTCGAAGTTTGTATAATATCTAAGTAGACAATATTTGTATTCAAACTCACGCTTTATGTCGATTGTACATTTACGCTTATATTAGTAAGTTGTATTTGAATTTATGTACCATGTAAGTGGCGACCCAAGATGGGTGACGTATACCTAATTTTGGGGGCGTCACATTAAGCATATTATCACTACATAGTTGTATTGGGATGACGAAATCAATTGGTCATAATTTTAAATAATCTTTTGTTATAGGTTTATTATCGCTTTGTTTCGAAAGCATCTCTTAGTCACCGATCTTTGCGATTGAGCATCACGTCGCTACGAATTACTCTGGATGGTTGTATGAGATGCGACGAAAGCGTACTCGGCGAGGGTGGACCGACCGGGACCACCATCGAGATCATCGACCCCGATAGTCTCCGATTTAGCTGGGATGCTATGTATTCAGACTTTGAGGTGATGACTTCAAGAAAAGTCCGAAAGCACGGAAGAAGAAGAACCGTGGTCGACTACGGATAGTACACACCACTCGGTTCTCGATCGTTTGAGGAGGCGAAGACGATAAGTCGTTGTATTTAGTTATTTATGTCAAGTTTTCACACAAATACTTAAGACATGATTTATGAATGTTTGTATTAGGCATTGGGAGAACCTTGGACCGAGAGATCTACCACGCTAGAGTTTTGGGATCGAGCCCCACGCCCAGGATTTGAGCAGCGACTTTGACTCAAAGGTGACTTTTAGCTATACGGGTAAAACTTATCTTACTATTTAGCTTTTAATAATATTCAATTATAAATAAAATGATATAATTAACATATGTATACGGAATACATTACTGTGACCGATTTCGGAAGCTTTGGGGACGAGCGTATAGTGAGCTAGAGACTATTAGGAGGGTTTTGAGTAGTTAGATTCTCGCCACCCTCTTCCCGATATTGTATTAGATTGGGATGAGGAGCCGAGAGACTATGGGTTGCGTCTCGGGATCCCCTACTAGCGATCATCAAGCAGATATCGAGTGTTGGGTCTGCCGAGGATACCCACATATACACTTCTTGGAGGTAATATTTTTTTATGTTTCACGAAATTATCCGAATTTATCACATTATATAAATTATTATTAGTAATTGAATTTGTATCTCTTTATAGGCTCCAGATGTGACGCCCCCAAAATTAGGTATACATCACCCATCTTGGGTCGCCACTTACATGGCATGTAATTTAAATATCAACTTACTAACATAAGCGTCGCTGTGGTACAATACGACATAAAGCGTGAGTTTAAATACAAATATCGTCTACTAGATATTATACAAACTCAAAAAGGAGTCCTCATTACAATTATTATCACACCATTTCACGAATAGTGAGGACTACTAATGTTATCTTGAGGACCATCACTCGTTTCCCGACTCGTCCCGCCTATATTCTCATTTCAAGAGAAAGCGGTGAAAGAAAGGGTGAGCTCAACTAGCCCAAGAAGAAATATTATGACTAAGATAATGCGAATAAATTATTAATAGTCTTCAACAATGTTAAAGCGATAAAATACAATGATAACCGGTTTAAGCTGCGGTGGAATATCGCAATCCATTAAAAGAGTCAAGTAGAAAATAAAGTCTACTATCTTTTAGGTTTTAAAAGGTTTTTCATCATCATTATAAATGAGACTTCGGCTTTAATAAATATTCCACATCATCGAATCACCCCGCTTCACTACGGCCAAGGATATTCTTTAGTATCACGACCACAATTATTCATGCACTACGGGCAAGAATATTTGTGTATTCATTAATGGTCATGATCATGCCAACAATCATCCATCAATGCACTACTACCATCGAGGATTTTTATCACATCATTTGTAACATTACGGCCATGATTACACCGAATAGTCTCTCGTCATAATCATACCAAGTCCATCTATGCCTTTCTGGGACCACGGATGACTTTCAACATAATATAAACATGAGGATGATGACAATGATATAAGAATTCAATAAAACAAGTTCAAGAATTATTTTATCCAAGAATTATTAACGTCCAAATTATCAACACGATCTTTGTTTTGTAGAGTAAAATTCAAGAATGATCGAGAAGAATATTTTCATGAAAAGATCTTTGGATGAAAGGCAAATATCGAGGATATTCCACTAATTTCATGGAGTATAGAAGTCAAAGTTTTAACCAATTTGGGTATAATAAAGAATGGAATAACAAAAGAAATCACCATGCATGCGATAGACCGCATTGATAAAAGTTATTCCAATAGAATAATAAATAACGGAACCAGGTCAGGTGAAATTCACACCGACAGGATGTTCCAACAGAATAATAAAGATGGAACCAGATCCGGTGTAAAACACACAGATAGGATATTCCAACAGAATGATAAAGACGGAACCAGGTCCGGTGTAAAACACACAGACAGGATGTTCCAACAGAATAATAATAAAGACGGAACCAGGTCCGGTGTAAAACACACAGACAGGATGTTCCAACAGAATAATAGAAGAATGTCACCAAGTATAGGGTAAACCACGTATACAGGTTATTCCAACAGAATAATAAGCAATGGAATAACAACAGTTCTCTTCATGAATAAGAAAGAATAACACCCCTTACATTTGGTAGGAGATTGAATCTTGCAAAGTGAGCAGTAGTAACAAAATACTCTTCTTTTTCTCTCTATTCTCTCTCTATAGCTTGAATGAATTAAGTGAAAATAATGAAGCCCAAGGCCTCTATTTATAGAAGATTTCTAGCTTAAAGCACTCGCCGTGTGAAAAAGCAAAGTGGCTTGACGACTAATGATGTGAAAAAGAAAAGTGGTTTGGCGCTGTAATGTGAAGCGACAAGTGGTTCGGACGCTTTGTAATGTGAAGCGACAAGTGGTTCGGACGTCTGGTAAAGGTAATTACTATTAACGAAGGTAAATACTATTGTGAAGGTAAATACTATTCACAAGGGTAATTACTTATTGACGAAGGTAATTACTATTGATGAAGGTAAATACTATTCACAAGGGTAATTACTATTGTGAAGGTAATTACTATCGACGAAGGTAAATACTATTGTGAAGAGACTCTTAGATGATGACATATAGAGCCCCCATAAAATAATCAAACTTACCACAAATCATTTTTTTTTTTCATCAACACATATTTAATCTTTCAACAATTATTAATCATTTATAACTTGTCGTCTCAATTATTGATTTAATCTTATAACATATTATCTGAGATGATCTTTGTGACAATAATTGAATCAATAATATAAGAGATATGATCACGTGAATTCTTGTGAGTAATAATTGAGCATAGTTGAGTGACTTCTCATGTAAGCATCAATAATCAATGGTAGTGTGCTCTTATGCAACCACGCGTATTCATCGTACTTTTACCACCGGGTAGTTCAACGGTTTTAACGGTAACACCTCCGTAGTTATTTTTATAAAATATTTTTGTCGTTTTCTCAATCCCGATAATAATTACATTAATGGGGTCCACCAATGATTGAGCCAGTTATGCGAATATTCCCTAACAAAAGAATATTCCCACCAAACGAATATTTTATAACAACTTGCATACTTTTACAAAATTTATAAATATTACCCACAACTATAACATTATATCAAATTTATTCCATAATATTCAAAAATAATATTTATAGAAAAATTCATCTTTATTTATAAAAGCTGGGGTCTTACACCAGCCAGCGTCCGAGAGCACATGTCGGACCATCTCACACGGGCGCTGGCTTGGATGACGATATCTTTCGGCGGCTGATAGGGGCCGTGTCGGATAGGTTCCATCGATCCGGTCTTTCGGCGTCGTGATTGCCTTCGATTCTCGTCTTCACCAGATTGCTCAGGATATTATATAGGGCCTCTGCAGAGATGCAGGATTACCACGGGAGCGATTCGACGCTTGAGCGCCGAGATGCTTCGGATGGTGATTACCCTCTTGGAGGAGGCTTTTCGTCCGCCCCCACCTACTCAGGTATTCTTATTGTTTATGTTTTTCAATTAAGGCTAGTTTGTTAATTCTCACACATTTATATTTTTTATTTTATCAAACAGGGTGGCGATGGCGAGCAGACTGGCAATGACGAGCAGGAGCACGAGGCTGAAAACCTTACACCACCAGAGCAGCGTCGTTCACCTTCGCCCGATGCATGATTCCACTTTTATTAGTTTATAGTTTATTTATATAGTTTGTAGTTCATTTGTATAGTTTGTAGAACTTTTGTATAGTTTGTAGAACTTTTGTATATATTGTATTGTCTAATTGCGTCTGTACAACTATTGTAAATTATATTGTTCAACATTTATGGAACATTAGCTTATATTTGTAATTGGTTAGCTTATAATATGTTTTGGTGGATATTTGAATGTGAATGTGAATGTGAATGATAATGAGTTGAAGATTACGTTTTAGTGCTACGCTGCATATTTAAATGTGAGATACAGGTTTATATTACTGTGTATTGGGTTGTACCAGGTTACAGGTACATTAATGGGTTTAAACACCTGGAAACTGAACTTTTTAAAATCTGTATTAAAAAAAAAGTAGTTACTTCCGACGGAATAAGGTATTTACGACGAAAATTCCCTCGGCGATAACAAAAATAATTTTTAATATTTGTCGAACTATTCTAATTTCAGTCCTAAATACTACATCATCGACGGAACTACATCCGTCGTAACTAAACTATATCCTAAGGACATTCCGCCGACCTTAATAAGTAGGCATTTTTTATAAATTTTTGGTTTATTTTAGTTTTCAGTCGTAAATAATATAATTCCGAGAGAATACCTCCGTCGGACATAAACGCACTTTGATCTCACGAAAATTTCCGTCGTAAATATTCTATCGAAACTAGCTAATGTATATCCGACGAATATCCGTCGGACATAAGTGCATTGAACATACGTTATATCCGACAGAATTATCGACGAATCGTAATTCCGACACGATTATTTACGACCGATTTTTCGACGGGATTTTTCGTTGGAAATAATTTATGTACGACGGAATAAAACTATGTTCGACGGAATATTCCGTCGGAATTAGCCATTTTTCTTGTAGTGTATTCGGTATAATCATGACCGTAATATTACAAATGATGTGAAAAAAGTCCTCGTTGGCCGTAGTGCATTGATGGGACGAGTTTTTGTCAGACGATTATGGCTATGGATTCTCTCTTGACGAGGTGCAAAGATGAATTGTTTTATGGCATGATCAGGACCGTTGATGAAAACACGATTATCTTTGGCCCGTAGTGCATGGATAATTCGTGGTCGTGATACTAATGAATATCATTGGCCTGTAGTGCAGGGATGATTCGATGATGTGAATTAATTATTGAGTTGAGTCTCAGCGATGAAATATTAATTCATGGATGTAATAATAATGAATATCTTTGGCCGTAGTGCATGGATAATTCATGGATGTGATACTAACGAATATCCTTGGCCGTAGTGCATGGATAATTTGATGATGTGGATTATTTATTAAGTTGAGTCTCAGCGATAAAATATTGGTTATACACTTTTAATTTGTAGAAGATAGTAGATATCATGCTCTACTTGACTCTTCTAAAATACAGTTGTATGTCTTTGGCTTGTAGCGCAGAGATGAATTGTTAATGAATATCTTTGGTCAGAAAGCAAAGATGAATTTATTAGTATAATTATGAAGCGAGGAATTGTGATTTGGTATAACCATGATTTTTGATGTTTTGGTGAAGATATGTGATGAAAATTATCTTCGTTCTAGGTGCGAAGAGAAATTTAGAATCACAATTATGATTATGAAGTTATTCATATGATTATGGGCGGGGAATTGTTGATTGATGTTACTGAGGATAAAACATTATTGGTGGACTTTTAATATGGAGAAGATAATAGACACGATGGTCTATTTGACTTTTTAATGGATTGCTTCATTCATTTGTAACTATGGTTGAAAACTTTTATCATCTACACTATATGTTCTAAATCTACGATTTATTAATGATGAAGGCTATTGATAGTGTAAATTAGCTTTAGTCATGATATTCTTTACTAGGCTAGTTGTGCTCACCCTTTCTGCTTCACAATTCCTTTCAGGTAATAATAGTGTTCTTGAATTTGAGTAGGGATAATGGGAATATAAGCGGTGGTCTCTAGCTGTGGAGGTTCTCCCTAAACAATATAGAAAAGTGTATTGTATTCTATACATCATTTAGTAGTTATATTTGGTGAATCAAATAGGGTGAGGCAAACCCAACTTTGGAAGGGTGTTTTACCACTATCATACAAGATGTCTAATGACATACAACCTCGTGTTCTCAGAAGACATGGTTGTGCACATCCACTTGCTGAATATATCTACGAGCACTACCTATATGATCTTGGGGTTTATGTGAAATACAATTTTTACTTGGAGACAACGGAGATAGTTATATGTCAAGAGAAGACTCACCATTGGAAAGAAGATGAAAGTAATCTTCTCATTTTTCTTTGGGGTCTATTGGGTCAACCAAGGATAATTTCGTGGACATATGATATCTATTATAACCTAGACGCATGACCTCCCCCAGTATCACGAAGGTTTTCTTGAGCACTTCCCAAAGATTTTAATTTCTAAAAGCAGTTTTTTGATTATACTTTTATGTAAAGTACCATTGTAAGGTTGTGGTCGAGGCACCATGAGAGAGTTACATACATTTGTATTAAAACTCACATGATTAAGCGTGGTCGATATTATACTGACAGTTCAACAAATTGAATAAATGAAATTGTATTTGAATTTTGTACCATGTATCTGGCGACTCAGAATGGGTAATGTATATCTAATTTTGGGGGCATCACAATTAACGCCCTTCTCCTCCGCCCTCCTCCACCATTAACGCCATCCTCCACCATGACAGTCCCCATCCTCCGCACTCCTCCACCATTAACGCCATCCTCCACCTGCGATTTTTTCATAGTATAGTTGCTGCGATTTTTTTATAGTACAGTTGGTAGCCAAACATTCATACCAAGGTAACCAATTCAGTGTTATTAGGTTTTTAATTTATTTTTAAAAAATCTATTATAGATTTTTTTATTTAATAGTGCAGTTGGTAGCTACACTTTATACAAATGTAACCAATTCAGTTTTATTGGGTTACCAATTAATTAAAAAAAAATCTATTGTAGATTTTTTTTATAATGCAGTTGGCAACCAAACCTTAATAAAAAGGTAACCAATTCAGTTTTATTGGGTTACCAATTAATTATAAAAAATATACTATAATTTTTTTTTCCATAGTGCAGTTGGTAGCCAAACCTTAATACAAATGTAACCAACAAAAACTAAAATTGTTACTTTTGAAAGTTTTGGTTACCAACTGCACTGAAATTTCTCTTGGTTACCCACAAAAACTAAAATGGTTACCTTTGTATAAATATTTGGATACCAACTGCACTAAAATTTATCTTTTTCTCCTTTTAATTTCTGGACTAAATTAACCTTCGTCACAATGGTAGCTGTGACTGTAATGGATGAGGAGATCGGCTTCCATGGTGTTGTAATGGCATGAAGGGGAGGGATGAAGATGACCGCATGGGGAGAGGGAAGATAGCGTTGTCAAACTTTGAATATTTGAATTTTAATTATTATTTTGAATTTGAATTTGAATTTGTTGTTAGATCTAAGATATTTGAATTTGAATTATTAATTATGATAGTTATTTCTCCTTGATTTTAGGTTTTCTTATTATTATGAATTGAATCCTAATTGCATACTAATTCCCTAAATTAAGAAATCATAATTGCACTAATATTATAAATAAATATAGAAAGTGTATTAATTGTGTAAATATTTTATAAGTGCACTAATAATAGTGTAATTACTTTGTAAATGTTGTATATTATTGTAAAGGAACTTAAAATAAATTACTCTTATAAATAAATATATATATTTATGATATTTAGTCTAATTTATTAGAAATTCCTCATAATTAATTTATGGAGTAATTATACATTGCTCAAGTGTAGAATGATATGTTGAACTAATAAATGACCTAGCTTCCTACTAGAGAGAGGACTGGCTGCAGGACTACTTCAAGTGCAAAGGTATTAAACCAATAAACCCTAGCTAGCTATAGGGTTTTAAGCAAACAATATAATAGTAGTAGTATTTTAATTAATTAGTTTGGTAACCGAGGAGGTAGTAAAAGAAAGTGGTGGGTTAGATTAGATTTAGAGTAAATAGAGAGCAGCTAGCGATGAGCGTAATAAGTATGAAAAGAACAGGTGAATGAGAGAGTAAGTTAAGCTAATGAGTCCGATCCATGCACACGTCCCTTTCTAACTCCTCTCCCCCACATCTGCCGCCTCTGCATGCATGCCCACTCCACCCTCCACCCCCCACCCCCCACCCCCCACACTCCACCCTCCACCCTCCACCCTCCACCCCAACCTCTACCCCCACCCCTCCTTTCCTTACTCTTTCTCCACACATCATCGGGAATGCCAACCATACATTCTCTCTCTCCATGTTTAACAACTTGTACAATGATATATATTTACATGTACATGTATGAGCTTTTAGTAATAATTTTAAATACGGTTCTCTCCTTTGGTCTCAATATAAAAGTCTAATTACTAAATTTATTTAATTACTATATTTTTATGTCTCAAAAGTCAAAGACATAGTGTTTCGAGTTTCTAAAGCGTCAACTCATTTAAAAATTAAGACTTAGAAAGAGACGTTAATAATATATATCATATATGATACTCAATAATATATAAAAAATAAATTAAAATACATTTATATTATTAAATTAATATAAAAGTAACGTCCGAAGATTTGAACTCATAACTTTACCCACTTAAAAACTTTGATACTATATTCAGTAATCAACTCATCTTTTAGTAAAAACAGATACTAACAGTTAGTAATAAATAATAAAAAAACAAACACAAAACTATTGAAAATCAAACATAAAACATAATAATCCAGAGGCTGATGATCAATCTTAATCATCAGCTAACCTCATCATTAGCCCGTACCTTCCATTTTACTTTCCATCAAATGTGACCTTAATTACTACTAATTTTAAAGTAAACATAACAAGTTTTCTGTACGGTGCATCCTTAATTACCATGCATTAAAAATGTAACTCAAACTTAACCAATATATTAAACAAATAATAGCAATAAAATAAATTAAAAAAATAATACTTGAAAATGTACAATTCAGCACAAATGTACAATTCTTAATACGTATGGTATTAGTTGTATACAGTAATACTTGGGCTGAAAATATCAAAACTTGAAAAAGTGAGAATAAAAGCATGCATCATATTGGGTTGTTAAATCTAGGGGACTCCTATATGACTGACTGAGTGTTTGTCTTTTTTCCCCTCATGATTCTTCATCATCAATTCCCTTTTTCATCATCACTTGACTTATCTTGAAAACTCAAACAACATTCAGAAAGATCAGATCCAATCAAGTTGGTTAGTCTGCCTATCGATCAATCAATCTTCTATAGTTTACCCATATATATCATCCATCTATACGCTGATCAGTCACTCCCATCAATCAATCAAATCACAAAATCATTAGGGATTCATATCACAAGAGAAAAAAATTATTATAAAAAATAATGTCCTCTTCAGCTGCCTTTTCACCGGACCACCACCCCCTCTCCTCCTCCTCCGAGCAACTCTGTTATGTCCATTGCAACTTTTGTGACACTGTCCTAGCGGTATATATACACACCCTTATATGTTATACTCGCTCTTTCAAATTTAACCCCAATATTTATTTTACTTTTTCTTTAATTTCAATTCTTCTTTGAATGAATGTTTAGCTTCTTGATTAATTTCTTCTTCTTGTTGTTTTAGGTGAGTGTTCCTTGCTCAAGTTTGTTCAGGACTGTTACGGTTCGATGCGGACACTGCACCAACCTTTTGTCTGTAAACATGAGAGGCCTACTTCTTCCTTCACCTAATCAGCTTCAGCAGCTTGGCCATTCTTTCTTCTCTCCTCAAAATCTTTTGGTACATACATATAATACTACTACAAATTTAGGGTTTTTAGATCTCACTGTATAAGACTGTCAAGTGTAATTTAGTTAATTAGCCTGATCCTATATATGCCGTTCATACAAAAGAGTGGTTCTCGTCTCACCAGCTGTAAAATTAATGTAGAAACTCGATCGTATATAGTTTTCTCCAAACAAATAGAAAATGTGAAAGCATAATATTTTTCATCAAAAAGCTTCATTTGGGAGAACATCATGCCGTATTTAATTATCTTCTCTCTAAAATTCTTATGCCATAACATAACATATATGTAGAACTAATGGTTTTCGAGTTATGCCCTAAATTGTGTGTTTTTATAGGAATTGATTCCTATATATGCCTTTTGTGGTTGGTAAAAAATGTTTTTCTTGGTGATCATTTGGTTAATATGTGCTTAAGGGTATATATTATATATATATATATATTTCTTGGACTTTTGGTAAAATTCTTCAGGAGGAGATTCGAAGCTCGGCGCAGTCGAATTTGTTTATCAATCAACCCAACGCTAATGAATCTCTCATGCCAATTCGAGGAGTCGACGAACTTCCTAAACCTCCGGCAGCTAACAGACGTAAGATTCTTAACATCAACCATCATTTCCAACAAGCATAATTAAGCAACTATATATTTCAAAACTACTTTTTGTGTGCTAGAGTTCTTCTCCCTCTTTTTTTTTTCACCTTAATTAGTTGTAATGACTATGTGCAATGTGCATTGTGTATATAAAATTTTATGCTTTCCAAAACACAGTGGTGTGTTAGCCAATTAAGATAGCAGTAGTTTGTTACAGCTTTGAAATTGTACTTCCTAAGTTTACTCCCAAACAGAGCCTAATTAAACTTTATATATTCGACTCTGGAGGCCAGAATTGATGAAAGAGTCCTTTTTACCAGTCTTTTCATGTCTTTCCTTCTTCTCCATGTTATTCCACTTATGATTTGTACTACCAAAAAGGTAACTTTAATTCCTCAACTATATAGTTTTAGTTGTATTATTTGTCAACACTTCTTTCCTACCCTTCATTTTATAAAACTGTTTTTCAAAAAGATTTTCCAAGATTTTCTTCAAATGGGTTGTATAATTAATTTTCATTTTCTACAGTATAAATGTATGTACAATTAATTCAATTTGTTGATTAATATTAATTAGAAGTATATATATATATATATATATATATATATATATATATATATGTTCACTTCATTTTTTTTTTCTTTTCTTTGTTTTAATTGTTTTGTTTTCTTGTCTAATATATATCAACAAGTTTTAATTTCTCTCCCGGAAAATAAGATAGATAGATCCATGGATAAATGGATAGAAGAGATAGATTGATAAAGATAATGATGAAGTAATGATGGATAGAAGAGATTGAAAGAAATGGAAGGCGCCAAGGACGTATAGCTAGAGATAATGAAAGCAGCTTAAGTACTCCACAAAAAGTTAGCCAAGTAATTTTTATTGTCTGTCTGATCATTTGTCCTTATCTATCGGTACATATACATGCAGCTCCCGAGAAGAGACAGAGAGTGCCATCTGCTTACAACCGGTTCATCAAGTAACTACTTTTTTACCCTTCAAGTATATATATATATATATATATATATATATATGTGTGTGTGTGTGTGTGTGTGTGTGTATGTGTTTGTGATCACTAAACCTAAAAGGTTGTATAAAGGTTAAATTTATTTTACTAATGATTTGATTTTAGGAATGTATACATACATATATATATATATGTGTGTGTGTGTGTGTGCATGATTATTTACAATGAAACAATACTGCAGGGAAGAGATCCAACGTATCAAAGCTGGAAATCCTGATATAAGTCACAGGGAGGCTTTCAGTGCAGCTGCAAAAAATGTAAGATCCAACCAAATGTTAATTATATCTATGTTTTAGGGTTTCATTTGCTTTGAGTAGCTAGCTAGGGTTTTCTCTTTCTAGGTTTTACTGTATTAGCTTGTTTTTTATTTGTCGATTCATTTGTTTTCTTGCATTAGTGGGCCCACTTTCCTCACATTCACTTCGGACTCACGCCTGATCAAACCGTGAAGAAACTTAATGTATGTCAACAGGTACTTTTTCTTGTGAGCCCAAGGATTATACTATACACACACACACACACAAACACATATATATATATATATATATATATATATACTTTTTTTATTGTACACAAGTATCAAGTATGTATATGTATATCCTGTATATATATTCCACTGTCCCAATTTGTATGTTTGAACCGAGATGACATTCAGTTTTGGATGTCCGAAAACATAATTAAGGTATGACATAAAAATTTGGACGGAAGGAGTATTTTATATATAATTGGTGCATAAAAATAAATGCAAGTGTGAATTAAATGTGTTTTTGGTAAACGTAGGAAGGAGAGGATGTGCTGATGAAAGATGGGTTTCTTGCTGCTGCCAATCTTGGTTTTTCCCCATATTAACAAGTGGAAGCTTTTAGGGTTTCTTAATCTGATTATATATCTACCTTTATCATCTTCTACGGTTAGGGTTCTTATTTTTCTGTTGTCTTAATTTCAAGTACAAGTTTCGGTTAGGATTCTGAAGAACTCGATCTACTAGTTGAATGTTTATGAAGTGCAACTGCTAGTAGCTAATCTCTCTTTGAACCAATTTGAAACTAATTAAAGCTTTTAAAATGTTGATAACCCTTCATGTATTTTGTATGTATATCATCTATTACCTTAATTAATTAATTATTCATCTCTCTATATCTTTTTCCTCAAAAAATTTTAATTGTTCCTCAAAAAATGTCACATTTGCAATGTGATGCTGATGATTTAAATCTTTAGGATATTGTGTCGTTTTATTCTATCTTCAAAATGAAATTGAACTCTTTCAAGTTTCAATTTGTAGAGCAAAAAAAACATTGCAAATGCAACTCTTTTTTGAAACAAAGGGAGTAACATTTATATATATATATATATATATATATATATATATATATATATATATATATATATATATTTCATGTTGCTAAAGAAGATTATGATATGTTTCTGTACATGTGTATGCACCAACAAGTTAGCAAGCAAGCACATTAATATTCATATTTATATGCATATATATGATCAAAAGGGTTATAATTAAACTTCTTGCTTAATTTCTTAGAAATTAAATTAACCTTCCTCAAGAAGTAGAAAGAATTACAGTTCATATCCAGTACCTTTCTTTTGGTGACCACCAAATCAGAGGGAAAGGGATTCTTCATTACAACATTGAACAAGGCGCCTATCAATGTTATATATATATATATATATATATATATATATATATATATATATATACACACACACACACACACAAAGAGTCTCACTGAATATGTAAATTATAGGTATACATTTTTTGTTTCATATAATATACCGCTAAATTTATTAAAAGTAATTTAGTTTATAATAATAATGATATGATAATGAAATTGTAATTATAAACACCACAAGAAAAAGATTTGATCCCGACTGAATAGTCGGTCAGAATTTCGATCGGATATGGACACGTCGGAATTAAGTTTGTCAAAAATTTGGTCAAAAATAACAAATATCGACGGAACAAATTCTGACCAATATTACGTTGAAATTAGTATATTCTCGACGGAAGTGTTTCGGTCAGGATTAGTTCGTTGATCTTAATATTGCCATGTGGCATCGCTAACTGGGCTTAGGGAAGCTTAATTCCAACAGAAATCTAAAATTACGCAGAGAATAAGTCTTTTTTAAAATATTTTTTCAGTTTTGACAATATCCAGTATTTTAACCCACATTTTTGAACCTGTAAATTAACCTGTTTTATCCCAACAACACATACAACATAACTATAACTATTCAACATGTACATACAGTAATAACTGGCTTATATATTCACATACAAGTTCAATATGAATTACCAAGGCCAACAATAATAAATATAAACTAATTTCCATAAGATATACAAAAATGACATTAAATTACAATGTTTAAACTACAATACGTCAAACATCAACTAAACTACGAGGATTTACATCATATTAAGCTAAACTAAAGATGAATAAAATATGTACAAAGCATCTACAAAACTAGTCATGATAGTAGTATACTACCCTAGGTGTGAGGAGGATCATCGAGTGGGCGTCAACGATGCTGCTCTGGTGTATGAAAATCATCGACGTCGTCCCTCCGCTCGTGATTGGCATCAACAGTCTCCTCTGCATTGCCAGCCTACTCGGGATCGCCAGCCAATTGATACAAATAAAAATATAACTCATTAGTCCATATGACAAAATTAAAGATACAACTAAATAAAAATTAAATAACATGTAGAATGTAAGAACCGAGAAATTCATGAATAAATATTATTTTGATAAAATAAGAGAGTGAATATTTATTTAAATATAAATATTGATGTGCTGTGAAATGAATAATTCAACTAAGTTAAATTGAATTTATAAGAATGTGGATTGTGATGAGAATTGTGAAAATGCCTTGTGTGACATGAGAATGGAAATTTAGGGAATTGATTTAATTAGGAGATGTTTAAATTAAGGAGTGAAGAATTAATTAATATCGTATTATTAATTGATTGATGAGCAAAGTAAATTACATAATTAGAGTTTGTATTATCTATTTAATTGATGAGTGCAAGGTATGTAGTAATGTTAATTAGTAAATACATTAAAACGAATGTGTGTGACACCTTGTGGTAACTATATTATATAACATGTAAACTATATAATAAGATTAATGAAATGTGTAAGTTATACAAATGATGTCTATGTGACCATGTAATGTGAGTAGTGCATTAATACATATTTTATGACTATGTGAATAAATAATATAATAAGGGTTATGATAATGTGGTGTGTCACTACTCAATTAAATCATAAATTGGCATTATCAAAATGTACATGGATTATATTTAATACCCTAAATTGCTAACATAATATTGTCATATTATTTAAACCCATGTATGCAGCCAATTGGATTTAAAACCTAAGTATACAAATATGTGTATTAAACATATGGTGTGTGGCATTAGTTAGCTATCAAATGTTGAGATTTAGCTTGTCCCATTAATAAGTGAGTTTTATACTCATAATTGAGTGCGTTTGAACTTAATCTTTTGGATGTTTTTAAGTGTTTATGTCTATTCATGCATGTTTTATGTTGTTTTGTAGGAATTGGGACAAAAATTACATGGATCGATGTTTGGGGGGGCTAGATGCGAGTTTTTGGCTTGCATTTTACACAGCAGTTACTTCAGAGCCAATTTGAGTATTACTCGGGACCTTATTTCGAAAACCTCAAAGAATGAAAAATGTAGATCTACGTCTCCTCTTTCCGGAACATCTTGAATCATCAAAATTGGAGTTCGGACGAAGAAGTTATCGCCATTTTTTCAAGCAGAAAATTTTCGAAAAAGCCCGGCGCCGGGCGCCCAACCAAAACTTATGCTTCAGCGTCACGGGCGCTGAAAGCAAAGGTCGATGTCCTTGTTATTGCTCAAAGCGCCGGGCGCTGGGGGAAGTGATTGACGAAGCTTGGACGCCGCGTTTGGGGTAATTTTGACACCTTTTGACTCCAAATTGGATTGGGTTTGTTCTAAGCTAAAAATTGGACTTCAGAACCTATAAATACATGATGTAAGGCATAAAATAAATGGAGATTACATAGATTAGATTAGAGATACACTCCATTAGATTAGAACATAACCCTAGTTCTTATTAGTTTTGGAGATTGAAGCAAATTGAAGAACACTGAAGATCAAGAGCAAGAGCAAGAGGGGAGCATCAGATTTGCTGACAACAAATTTTATTCTCTTCTCTTATCATACTTTTATCTTTTAATGTCTATTCAGTTGCGAATTCTTGGTTTTAATTCATTAATTATGAACTAACTCTTTTACTAAGATTTCAATTGAACCTTTTATGTCTATAAATTAGTTATTTGATTTATTCCAATTCTTTATGTTAAAGTGAATTGTTTATCTTGTCTTGTGCTTATTGTTTAATTATTTGATTAGTAATTACCTTATTACTCTAGAAGGAATTGAAAGAGGAATTCTAGGATTAGAACTGGGCATGATAACATGTGACTTAGTTACTTGCATAGTGAATAATTATGTTTTTGAATTGAATGGAAATATCTATTCAGACATGTAACAAATAAGGAATTAGGATTGAAGGAGTTTAATTCAATTATTTTGCATAGGAATATAGCAAGATTAATCTGGATTAAATAGAAGTCAATTGATCACTTGGAAAAGGGCTTTTGGCATTTGAGAATTCCTGTTAACAATTCAGTAGGCATAATGGTTGGGATAATTGGATAATTGGTTTATAGTTCATAATTGGGGATATTAGAGTTTTAACCTTTATTTATTTGAATTCATTTATAAAGCAATTTAGTTTTAATTGATTAATTTAGTTTTGTTAATTAGAAAAATCACAATTTATGGTTGTTTAAATAAAATTAATTTGGTTAAGAGTTAGTACTTGGTAATTTTTATTAAATAATTTCTCGTGGGAACGATATGAAAGTAATATGCACACAAGCCAATCATGTTTGATGATAAAGCATATACTTTGTAACAATCTTATTCATTTATTAATAAAAAGTATTAATTTATTAAAGGCTTTTAATTATCTACATGATGCTGTTTTATAATATGTGATAAACCCATAGTTTTAAGCAATGCTTTTAGAATAATGATGATGATCATTCTAATGAGATCTAAATTCTTAGAAAGCTTAAAACTAAAATAGTTCCCAATCATTGGATTACTAAATTGGGGATTAGTGAATCCGGATAGATTGGTACATACGCTGCTTGCTCGTTGGATGAGGATGATTGATCTCATGATCATTTTGTGGAGACACTAAAGCAAGTATGTAGGTGCTTATTAGAGAATAAGTTCACCGAACGTGGCTCGCTAAGGAATACCTAATGGAGTTTTATTTGCTCGTCAATAGGAATTCTGTAGTGATAGTAGTACAAGTAATCCTTGGACTTGAGATCATCATAGTATCTTGTGTATGATGAGTTATACTTTGACTTATTCCTTAAGACCCTTAGGGTATATCAAAGGGTATGCTTGGGTATAATAAGTTGTACATGGAGATAATGTATGATCAATAAAGAATCTACCACTTCTAATAATAAAGAAGAAAATGTCCTATGTGATTCGATAAATGACAACCCAAAGAGTCCTTGGTTAAGGCGAATGAAATTAGAAAGGAGTTTCTAATTTGCATTATTTGGAGTTAATGCATTTAAGGATAAAATACATATAATTAAATAAAATAAGACTTGACAGTAATTCCATGTCTTATATTTAATTGGGACATTGTATGGTGGAAGGATTGAATCAGACGGAGAATTATTTACTCAAAGGTTCTTTAATGATTAATCTATATTATCCGGAAAGTCGTTGATCGCTAGGGAGGCTTATCCTATTGTAGAATAAATATTATTTATTTAAATAAATTAATTGTTTAATTTATTTATTTAAATAAGATTAGAATTGTTCTAATTGATTTATTCACAGTAGGTTTAATATGGAGAACCTAAAGGGTCACACCATAAAAGGAAGAATAATTATTTAAGAAGTTAATGGCATAATCGTAATAATATGTTATGTATATTTAATTTAATCTATGGTGATAGAATAAATTAAATAGCTTAATATTTATTATTTAATATTTTAGAAATATTAAATATAAATTAATAAGAGGAGTCTTATTAATATTATTAAAATTATTATTTTAATTTCTAAAAGAGTTTAGGAATTAATTTAATATAAGTACTTCTCATTTATTCCTAATTGGATTAGGAAGGAAAATTAGTTAAAGGAGTTTAATTAATTATCCCTAATAAGATTAGGGGAGCTTAATTAATTAAAAGAATTTAATTAATTAAATAAATCTCAATTTCTTAATTGTTAAGGTGGGTTGCCCACATCTATATAAATAAGAGGAGTCTTATTATGGGGATGTGGTGGTTGACTTTTACTAATACGTAATAATTCCAATTTGTTGGAGAGTACACCCTTTTTCTATAGAGATAGGAAAAACTAGGGTTTGAGCCAATACCCCTTCTTCTTGAATTTTCTTCTTCCTGGTGGATCACCTCAGAGGCCAAACATTTGGGTGGCTAACGTTGATCGAAGGAAGGAACCAAACCAGTGGATTCAAGATTCGAACGCGAAAAGGATTTGGAGGTGAACTTGTACCGAGGAAGCTCGATCTTGAGGAATGATTTATTCTTTATCTTTTCGCTTAATTAATAATTGTGCAAAAAGGGTGATCCGTATATGGTTTGTAAAAAATTTTAAACTCTGATTTTATACGTTTCCGCTTAATTTTTGCAATTTGATTGCGTTCAAGAATATTACAAACCTAACAGTGGCATCAGAGCCAAACTTTTATGCGAATTATTAATTGTTTTATTTGATATGTATATTGATATGTATTTAGAACAATTTATTGGGCATAATTTTATTGTATAAAAAAAAATGCGAAAAAAAAACCAGTGATTATTTATTTCGCGTAATCCGTGACTGTTTATTATTTTTTTTGTTGAAAACGTTCATATGTTGCGGTTACAATAATTACCGAATATTTATCATGATTAAAGTGATTGGTGACCATGTGTGTATGACAAACTCTAATCTTTTTTTTTTTAATGTCAGAATGTGCTTCGTGATGTAAAGGGAGTTGGATAACCCATTAGATGAATATGCTAGAAACATTAAAATGATAAACCATGGGCCACGTGAATTGTTGTTGTTGTTTTTTTTTTTTTTTTTTTTTAGTAGGAAGGTACGGCGGTTTTATATATATATATATATATATATATATATATATATATATATATATATATATATATATATATATATATATTATTCTTAATTATTTTATAATTAAAATAAAATATTTATTTTAATTTTAAAATAAAAAGTTTATTTTAATATTAAAATAAGAAGGTTTATTTTAATTTTAAAATTAAATTTCATGCTAACTAATTAGAGTTGGAATTGGATTCCATGATAACTAATTAGAGTTGAAATTGGATTGCCTAATTTCCTTAAATAAAGGAGTTTATTTAGATATGAAATAAGATTTCATATTATTCAAAAAAAAAGAGTTTATTTGTGAATCAGAAAGAGAATCCATGTTTCCTTAAATAAAGGAGTTTATTTAGATATGAAATATGATTTCATATTATTCAAAATAAAGGAGTTTATTTGTGAATAGGAGAAAGAAAATCCGTGTTTCCTTTAATAAAAGATTTTTTTTTACATGGAATTGGATTCCATAATTAATTAAAATAAAAGAGTTTATTTTAATTAAAGATTTTTTATATATATATATATATGGAATTGGATTCCATAATTAATTAAAATAAAGGAGTTTATTTTGATTAAAATTTTGATTAAAATAAAATAGTTTATTTTATTAAAATTGGATAAATTAAAATAAAATAGTTTTATTTTGATTTAAATTTGGATTAAAATAAAGGAGTTTATTTTGATTCAAAAATAGATTTTATACTAACTAAATTTTGCCCATTAAATGATATCAATATATATATTAAATGTTTATTATTCATGAGATGAATGTTATTTATTGATGCATATGATGATGTGTATGATAATAAATGGGATTGATTATGGACTATTGACCAATATGATTGGATTTTATTTTAGTTGGATGCATGAATGTATGGGTTTTATTAAATGAGATTCACGTACCTTATCTTCTCTAATTTTTCTTAATGTAAATTCTATCTCCTCCTATGTACTTCCCTCGACTGCGATCAAGGTTTTTATTTATTTTAAATAGTTTTGTAATAGGAATAGTTAGAATTAATTTTGAAAAATTGGATATCAAGGAGCAAGAGAAGCGCTTGAAGACCCGTTTGTAATGGAGCAGGGTTTAAATGTAATAGTTATATTTAAATATTATTTCTTGCACCCCTAGGGTTTGACCTTTTGGTTCACTTGGTGGCTCTAGTGAACCAAACTAGAATAAAAGTCCATAATCAATTCGGTAGAATATAGTATTCTATATATGTGCATGCTTATACTATATATATTATATATTATGCAAACATGCTTCGCGATGTTCATTAATATGACGCGTATTTTTATATATATATATATAAATGCGCGCTTAAACAAGATGAGACAAATTAATAACAAACCCTCAAATTTTTTTTTTATATTAAGTCCTAAGCGTTCAAAGATATTTGGAATATCGAGCGTCGCTTTCTAGCATGATAAAATTAATAGAGTATTAAATATTTAATATGAGTTTGTTGTGTCACCACAAGGCAAGTATTAAGTATTTAAGATGTTAATTTATCACATTTGATGCTTATAAAGAAAATTGAACAATATTGTTTTGTTGTGTCACCACAAGGATGATATTTTTCTTTTTGAATATATGGAGTGCTAGGTCGGACTTAACTTGGATAATTTTGATTCTGGATGTGCCACCACTTGATCAAAATAATCTAAGAGTCAAAAGAAAAGGAGTTGCATAGTTGATGTAATTGACAAAAGTTGTCTACCTATTTATTTATATATAGTTTGTTGTGTCACCACAAGGCTATATACATTTGAAATAGGATCCTTATTCTCACTAGCAAATCTTTAATTAGATTTTACCGAACTATATAAGTGAGGGTAATATAGTTTGAAGAAAATAGTGGGAGATACCAATTTAAAACAAGACCTAATTTATTTTGGTAATTAATAAAAGAATGTATGTTAAAATGTTGTTAATTACAAATTCATTTACAGAATTTTACAATGTCTAAAATTACTATCACTGCGAAGCATATTAAATGCTAAATTAACCAGACCGAATTAAACGGATTGGTTAAGGAATTTGAGAATAGTTCTCATAGCTGAAAAACTATCTTATGTCCTTAATACCCCTATCCCTGCAATGGTTGCAGACAATGCCTCTGAGGAAGAGATTGCTACTTTTAGAAAGTGGCAAGATGATGCACGATTGGCTCAATGCATCATGCTCGTATCCATGAGTAACAAGCTTGCCAAACATTGAAACTATGGATACTTCTACTATACTCTTGCACGTCAAGTAGTTGATGGTGAAGAAAGTAGGACTGATAGATATCAGATATCTAAGGAGCTCTTCCGATCTAGAATGGCCAATGGCACTATAGTATGTAAAAAGTTCTTAACATAATCAATTTGATTGATCGATTAGGACAATTTGGTTTTGTCATGGATGGAGAGTTGAGCCAAGATTTGATCTTGCACTCACTCCGGACTCCTTTCTGATTGTTATGAATTTTTCATATGAACAAGCTAGATATCGCCTCATTTGATTTGCTTAACATATTGAAAAATGTTGAGAGTCACTTTCAACCAAGAAAGATCAAGTCTTCTTTGGTAGGAGCCAAAGGATCTTCCGAAAAGAAGAACGATTCAAAGAAGGTAAATAGAAAGGCATAAACAAAGGATAATAAGAACAAAACTGATACGGATAGCAAAGGAGTTTGCTTCCACTGCTATAAGCCTGGACACTTGAAAGAAACTGCGAGAAGCATCTTGCAGAGCCTAACCAAAGAAGCTTAGTGAAGTTTCGGTTACAAATACAATTTTGTTCATAATTTAAAATAATTTTTTTTTTTTAAGTCAAGGTTCTACTTTGGTATTGGATACCGACTTTGGTTATCATAAATATAGATTTATGAAGGGACCAAGCAGAAGTAGAAAGTTAAACAAAGATAAGTAATCCTATGTGTGGAAAATGAAGCAAAGTTCACGATTAGCTATAGAAACTTATAGTTTAGCATTGCCTACGGGCAAATCTATTAAGTCAATAAGTTGTTATTGTATTCCAATTCTTATTAGAAACATTATTTCCATTTTATTGTTGGACAATAAAATTTTTGGTATTATAATTAAGAACAATTGTTGTTCTATTTATAATAATAATGTTTTGTATAGAACTGGAATATTACTTAATAAATTTTGTATACTTGACTTACGTGAAAAATTATTTTGTAAATTGAACAAACTAGTATAAGAAAAAGAGATGATCATTCAAAGAGTTGAATGTATGTATTTGTTGAAATACAAGTGTGAATTATTTGAAAGGTTCAAAGAATTCAGAAGTGAAACAAATTGGCAAAGTATTAAGATTCATTGATTAGATCAAGGAATAAATATTTGTGCAATAAGTTTTTAGATCATCTCAAATGGTTTCTCACAATGGACGCCTCCAGATACGCAATAATTGATTGATGTATCTGAAAGGAAAAATCATACCTTGTTGGACATGGTACGGTCCATAATGATTTTACCGACATTCCAGATCCTTCTAGGATCATGTCCTAGAAATGGCGTGCATATCTACGATAAAAGGTAACCTCAAAATCCAGCCCCAAGACTCCATAAAAGTTATGGATAGGGAGGATTCCTAATCTTAAGTATGTTAAGATAAGGGGTTGTCCAACTTATGTGAAAAGGTTTCAAAGGATAAGCTTGGGACAAGATTTGACATGTACAGATTTGTGGGACATCCTAAAGTAAGTTTAGGGTATATGTTCTATAATTCTACTTAGCAAAAGGTGTTTGTTACGAAACACGCTGCCTTCTAAAGATAAAGGTGTTTATCATTGAAGGGGCTAGTGGGAGGATAATAGATCTTGAAGAGTTCAAGAACCACAAAACACTATAAGTCAAATAAGAGGAACCTATAGATAGACCTATTGTACCACAACCGAATCGTAAAATCGAAATAATCGAAAGATACCTAGGAGGTATGAATTCATCATAGATGATGATGATGAGGTACACATCATGTAAGATGATGATCCGATTACATACTGATGAGGTAAGAGTTCTAGTGTACAAAAGGGACAGTGGGAGCGCCGTGACATTCCTAATATTATATGTTGATATACTACGGATAAGGAATGACATACTAATGCTACAATTAGTAATGATAAAGTTGTCTAAACATTCCTCCATGAATGGTTTGGGAAGAGTATCTTAATTGGGGATATAAATCTATATAGATAGATTTAAGAGGATGCTCGACTTAACCCAAGGAACGTATATTCATTTGATGCTAAAGTCGTTTAGCATGGCAAACTCCAAGAGATGTCTCATGTCGATGAGCTATGGAGTGTATCTCTTAATAGTCCCCACAGACTCCTGAAAAGAGAGGTCGCATGAAGTGACAATCATGTATGCAAGAAATGTACGAGAGACGATATTGATCACCATAATATGGAGAAGTTCACTATGAGTCAGTGAAAAACATCTTAAAGTGCTTAACCGGCACTAAGGATGTGATCATATTCATGGTGGGTCTAAATTAAAACTAGAGGGCTTAATGAGACTCAAGTTTTTCGAATGCACCAAGATGACGAAAATCCACTTTAAGGTAAAGCGTTATCTTGAATAAATTGGTAAAGTTGAATTGAAAAAGGTTCCAAACAAAGAAAGAGTTGTTGGTTTAGCGATAAAGACAAAGTATATAGCTATAAATGAAGTCGCAAGTTGATTGTTTGGATTAAAAGTTCATTCTGAGAACTAGGAATAGTTCCTAAGTCTCATCTTGGATCTAAACATGTGTTGTGGCACTTTCATTTGATTATTAGAATCATTGAAAGATGGAAAATCACTATAGAGATAGTGGACTCTCATGAACAACATTACATATCCATTAACTAAAGCTTATCCAACAGCAGGATAATCGTCACTTAGAGAAGAAGAGTATGAGATACCATGACGATTGGCTTTAGTGCAAGTAGGAGATTGAAAGTAATATGCACACAAGCCAATCATGTTTGATGATAAAGCATATAATTTGTAACAATCTTATTCATTTATTAATAAAAAGTATTAATTTATTAAAGGCTTTTAATTATCTACATGATGTTGTTTTATAATATGTGATAAACCCATAGTTTTAAGCAATGCTTTTAGAATAATGATGATGATCATTCTAATGAGATCTAAATTCTTAGAAAGCTTAAAACTAAAATAGTTCCCAATCATTGGATTACTAAATTGGGGATTAGTGAATCCGGATAGATTGGTACATACGTCGTTTTGCTTCATCGATTGGATGAGGATGATTGATCTCATGATCATTTGTGTGGAGACACTAAAGCAAGTATATATAGGTGCTTATTAGAGAATAAGTTCATTGAACGTGGCTCGCTAAGGAATACCTAATGGAGTTTTATTTACTGTCAATAGGAATTCTCAGTGATAGTAGAAGACAAGTAATCCTTGGACTTGAGATCATCATAGTATCTTGTGTATGATGAGTTATACTTTGACTTATTCCTTAAGACCCTTAGGGTATATCAAAGGGTATGCTTGGGTATAATAAGTTGTACATGGAGATAATGTATGATCAATAAAGAATCTACCACTTTAATAAAAGAAGAGAAATGTCTATGTGATTCGATAAATGACAACCCAAGAGTCCTTGGTTAAAGCGAGAATGAAATTAGAAAGGAGTTTCTAATTTGCATTATTTTGAGTTGTGCATTTAAGGATCGAAATACATATAATTAAATAAAATAAGACTTGACAAAGAATTCCATGTCTTATATTTAATTGGGACATTATATGGTGGAAGGATTGAATTGCACAGTAACTATTTACTCAAAGGTTCTTTAATGATTAATGTTGAAATCTATATTATCTGGAAAGTCGTTGATCGCTAGGGAGGCTTATCCTATTGTAGAATAAATATTATTTATTTAAATAAATTAATTGTTTAATTTATTTATTTAAATAAGATTAGAATTGTTCTAATTGATTTATTCACAATAGGTTTAATATGGAGAACCTAAAGGGTCACACCATAAAAGGAAGAATAATTATTTAAGAAGTTAATGGCATAATCGTAATAATATAGTTATGTATATTTAATTTAATCTATGGTGATAGAATAAATTAAATAGCTTAATATTTATTATTTAATATTTTAGAAATATTAAATATAAATTAATAAGAGGAGTCTTATTAATATTATTATAATTATTATTTTAATTTCTAAAAGAGTTTAGGAATTAATTTAATATAAGTACTCTCATTTATTCCTAATTGGATTAGGAAGGAAAATTAGTTAAAGGAGTTTAATTAATTATCCCTAATAAGATTATGGAGCTTAATTAATTAAAAGAATTTAATTAATTAAATAAATCCCAATTTCTTAATTGTTAAGGTGGGTTGCCCACATCTATAAATAAGAGAGTCTTATTATAGGGATGTGGTGGTTGACTTTTACTAATAACGTAATAATTCCAATTTGTTGGAGAGTACGCCTTTTCTATAGAGATAGAGAAAACTAGGGTTTGAGCCAATACCCTTCTTCTTGAATTTTCTTCTTCCTTGGTGGATCACCTCAGAGGCCAAACATTTGGGTGGCTAACGTTGATCAAAGGAAGGAACCAAACCCGTGGATTCAAGATTGAACGCGAAAGGATTTGGAGGTGAACTTCAGACGAGGAAGCTCGATCTTCAAGGGTATGATTTATTCTTTATCTTTTCGTTTAATTAATAATTGTGCATAAAGGGTGATCCGGGTATATGGTTTGTAAAAAATTTTAAACTCTGATTTTACACGTTTCCGCTTAATTTTTGCAATTTGATTGCGTTCAAGAATATTACAAACCTAACACGATACTTTTCTTTTCACTTTATTACTTATTGACCGTGTATACTTGCACGTATATTTCGATTGTGAAATCGATCAACACCCATTTTGTGAGTCACTTTTCTTCCACACGTGAAGAACCATTGGCCTAAGGCTACCTATTCCTTCATCTCTCAAATTTCCCATTAGCCAGCCATGATGAAGAAGGGTGTGAGTGATGGCGGTGGTTAGCCACTATTGCACCAACTCTTAATTAACCAATGAATTCTCCCTCCATCTCTTGGTTTAATTTCTTGGACAATGGCTTGGCATGGTTAGTAAGTTTTCTATAAATTGAGCACTCTACTTCATGTGCTATGTTGCTGAGAATTACTTGATTAGTTGCTATAGAGAGTCGGAGGGAGTAATCTGAGTTTGAGTTAAGTTCTGTCCAATTCAAAGCAAAGGTATAAATTCTATTTTCGTTCTTAGTTTAAGTTTTTGTCAAATTCTTGCAATCCTCATGAAATCTCTGCTAATTGATGTAGAATAGCATGACATTGTGTTATCTGGGTTTGTTTGCATGTCTAAGAGTTGTATAATGGTTATAAACTCCGGTTTGATGTTAGTTATGTTGGAACTCTGCCGAAGCAGAGTCCTTATTATTCATTCTGATCGAAGTGGCTACCGCCGCCACTTCTATAGTATAATCTGACCATGCGTCGCATGGCACCGCTAGTCTTGTGTACTGATTTTGTGATTTTATCTTGGTCTGAGCATGCTATGTTAATTATTATATGCTTATAAACAACCTTAACTTGTGGACTGAGATTTGTTGTGTATATAGTAAGCCATGCTGGTTGATTTAAGTATAAACGTTCAAAGAAGTATAAGGATTTGGAAACCAAATTTTGATAAACATCGCGTAATACATGCTCTGACCTTAAGTGCCAATGTATCAAGTTCTGATATACATTAAAATATGACCAATATGTTAGTTTACTTTGTTGGTGAGGGTATGGTGTAGTCAAGCATGAATTAAATGAAAAATGCAAGTAAAAGACTATATTAATTAGCTAGGTGTACATGTAGTTCATAAACTGAGTTTAGAACTTTAAAATATATTTCCGTGAACTATATATATATATATATATATATATATATATATATATATGTGATTATGGAAGCATGATATGGGATGTGTGAACTTACCTTGCATGCTTGAAGAAGTTTTACTAATGAATTAAAATATGAACTTTGGACGTGAATATTAACATACTACTTTGAGAGTTAGAATCTGATGTTTGTGAACATGTTAGATGATACTCTTAGCCTCACTCATGTAACATAAAAATATATATACCATGCTCAGGTAGCATAATTCAAGTGAAGCATAAACGAAGCATATTTTCAAACCAAAATGATGTTAATTACACACATGTGATATGAATACTCAATAGCATGTCTAATATGAGATATATGACTACCTTATATGTTTAAAAATCAAATATGTTAAACTTTGTGGTTTCATAACCTTGAATGACCTTAACTTGTTGAGATGTTCAAACTTAGAACCATATTATGAAAGAAGGGACCTAGATTAAACTTGAGAGGTACGAAGGGACCCTTGACATGTTAATATATGTTATGTGTGTAAGGATGGGAAAGCTAGGCCAAGCAAGTAATTGCTCAACCCTGGTTTGAACTGGGAGTCGCGCGTCTCCTTAGTACAAATCAGGCACAACCGCGCCCCTTTGTAGAACTTGGAAAGTGACTTTTATGATTTCTGAAATATGTAGCATGCTAGTATAACTTCATTATGCTTATTTCTGTCCATGACACACTGACAGAGGTAGCCTTGCATGTTAACACCTATCTTAGTTTGAATTGACAAGGTGTTTTAAAAATGATGAAGTCTAACGATAGTTCCGAGCTACATAATGACATACGTATAAGATTATGCGACTAGAAGAATAGTAATATATGTTAGCATTGATAAAGTACACTTGTGTATGATAGTAAGTTAAGATAATAGGTGTACATGCTGAACTTGTATAACTAATGTGATTATACATGAATAGGATACCATAGTACACTGGATTGATATTAAGCTTTACTTTGGTAAACTACGCTTGAGGCAAGTATCCTAAACCCTTACATTACTTTATTCAACGGATATCATAAGCAAACCTTATCTCTTTGAATGCAAGTTATATTACTTTCTTGTTCAATTGAGCTAGTATGTTAAACTCTTGAGAAAACTATTACTCATGTTGAACTTGGTATTGTTCTTAAATATTGTGAAAGTGTTTATGCCATTTGATTCGGCTAGACTATATGCATGTTTATAAAACTATCCAAACCAATTGACTGGTGCGGAAATCTTAAAAACTGAGTTGAACAACCCTTATGGTAAGGGGAGTGTTTATTGTTGGAAGCCCCAACACACGCGTGAATATTACTGTGTAGTTATGCATAACTTAGAGTATTGTAGACTGATCATCTATCATACTTGAATCTTTTGGGTTATCAGTTTAATATTGGTAATTCTAGTAGATGTTCAATAGTCCTTAGTGACTGCTCAATATAAATTGTTTATCCAGTTGGATACATTAATAGTCTTTGAATTTCTATATATCTGTTGATTTATATTGAATTATCGTTCTTATTCCAAGGATTTGATTCAAGAATTGTTGATATTCATTATTCATGATATTATTCTGAAACCTTGAACTATCTTAGAGATGATATATCGATATTTTAAACTCGTGTTATAAAACTCTTTACCCTTGTTGTATATTACTTGCTGGGCAAATTCATGTGCTCATTCTTGCTTATTTAAAACCTTTCAGTTAAGGCGGAACAGGGAAGTGTCTCTGGGAAAGACAAAGGCAAGGCTACCGACTAGCTTGTTCCTTTATGTTTAAAAGTGTTATGTTGTATTAAGACTGTTTTCAGACTATGTTTAAGCTTAAGTAGGATTATGTAATAAGTTTGTATTTGATATTATTATGTAATCTAATAAGTATTGTATGTTGCGAGACTTGGGGAATAATTATAATAAATCATTATATATTATTCTAAATTAGATTTTCCGTTGTGAATATATACTTCTAGTTGTTATGGTATTACCATGAGTACGTGATGAACCGAATTCGAGTGACCAAATGGCGGTCTAAATTTGGGGACGTCTCATAGAATATTCAACTTTAAATGAATAGTATACCTGAGTTGTCTGGGGTTGGCTCAGCATCGACCCAAAAGAGTCTATGGATAAGGTAACCACCATCCGGACCACCTAGCGTACTTCTCCGGAGGGATACCCATACTCTCGGCAGTGGCCCCAGCTGCAATGTCATGAGCAAGCTGGTGGAGGCGAGCAAGGCTGGGCAGTCCTGATGATGGAATATCGAATTCGAACCGCCATTAATATAATAAAGAAGGGCCCACATATGTTGCAATTGCAGAATTTTGACAGAAATTTCGTCATCGAATATAACAATATGAAGAAATAAGGCAATCCACATACACAACAAGAATAAGGCAAGATGAAGACAAAATACCAATACCAACACCAACACTAATCAATCAACAAATCTGATGAACAACTAACAAGTATATATAATTCAACAATACAATTCAACAATTGAATATACTCAAATTTGAAAAATAGGCAGTAACATGAACACGCTTGATCTCCAAACATTTAAATTACACGAACCTGAACACCTAACAAATTCACTGACAGATTCAGTAACAAATTTAAATTACACTAACAATAACATGAACAAGCACCAAAGCATACAATGAAGTGTGTCATCAAAACTAAACAAAATAACTGGGGGAAAAAAAATCCTTCAATCCGCTGTTAATCAGGGTCACTTAACATATATTCCGTTGAATTTAGTACGCACGCTGGTGGGAACACTTGGCCCCAAGGATTGTACCTAATTCCGGCGGAACGCTGTCGAGAATATCCTAATTTCGAAATAATTATGTTCGACGGAACATTCCGTCGAAAATAAAATAATTTCGAAGAAATAAATTCTGTTCAAAATAATTCCGTCGAATTTTTTTTTTCTTGTAGTGAAACTCGAAAACAGTACATCAATTAATATTATCATCAAAAGAAACGAAGTTGTTTAATTTTTTGAAATAATTTCTGTACAAATATGTTGGTATGAGATACAAAAGTAGTGAGTGTATTAAAATACTTTATATTTTAAATAATCATTGAAAAAACATGTCCTAGCCAAACCTTAATTTAATACATGCTTGATAAGAAAAGAAAAAAATAGAACTCTCAGGAATATGATCTATTCAGAAGTCCATGGTTGTGGTCCTTGTGGATGGTGCACCTTCAGGTTTAGTGCAGGAGTATTACTTCATTCAAATTCTTATTTACTGGTGTCATATCAACAATATTCACTTCTGTTTTTCTATAAGCAGGATTCTAATTTTTTTTAATTAAATATTTGAAAATCACTCTAATGATCAAATATAGTATCTAAGTCTCAAAATATTTTGTTATATGTTTCATATTTTAATATCGATGTGTGATATTCTCTCATATATATGAGAAATCCTCTTATGATTTATCTTAAATTATTATTATTTTTGTTTCAAAATAATAAATCATTATTAATTTTTTGAAGTCAACTTAAATATTTTAAACTTAAAAATAATATAATTTTTTAAATTTTTATCAATACAATAATAAATATTATAAATTAATTATTTTAAATTTAAATTTAAAAACATCTCATATTAACTTTCAATAACATGTACCAAAATTGTATTGCACGTTCTTATCATTTTTCTGTTTTCTCATGTCATGTTTCTTATATATTCGACAATATTGAACTCACTGTCTCACTAAATTTGTTGAATTGTTCTTTTCAGATTACTATTAGCTTTAAAAAATCCGAAGCAAAAACATATATGGAGTATCCAACAATCTGTCTCACTAAATTTGTTGAATTGTTCTTTTCAGCTTACTATTAGTTTTAAAGAATCCGAAGCAAAAACATATATGGAGTATCCAACAACGTGACCCGTTATTGTCACCTTAAAGGCACAAAGTTGATTTATACCTCATCGTCATCCTGATGTTGTGCCGTCACTGCAGCCGCTAACTCATCAGGACTCAGAGACTGCAGATGTCCAACCAGTATACGAAGAAAATCACGATTTCAACAGATCATTCTCACACAGTCAGTAGGAGTATGATAAGGCTGGATGACCTGGATAGCAGAGCTGCTTGTGCCACTGATGGTCGGACGTCGTTTTTATCCTTGGCATTTAACGTAGTTTTTCTTCACGACTGACGCCTTCTCCCACAATTCTTGATCAATCGACAAACACGGGATGCCTTAAGGATAGCGCTCGTTCATTAAGCTCATATAAGTGTTATGTCAGAAGGTTAACATGCAATTAAATAGATAAAAATAAATAAAATAAATGCTAAAAAGGTCGTCACAATTTATAAACAACATATTAGTAGAAAGTTAACTTATTACCGCTATCTGAACAGCATCGGGCATACCATCGCGGGTGGCCACCACTACAAGAAAAATGCCTAAATAATGACCAACATTATCAATGACCGCTTTTCGATTGGCCGATATTAAGTCATGACAATATCTCTGCAACCAAACATTAATCTAGTCGCTAATTAATTGCAGCGACCGCATGCGGTCGCTGAGAGGTCGCTAACACACATTTTCCTCGTAAAATTTGGCACGAAATGTTGGCGCCAAGGGTATCTGCGACCAATTAATATCAGCGACCGCATGCGGTCGCTGATAAATCCATGTCATTAAAAAGTAGCGACCGCATGCGGTCGCGGATAACGGTCACTGATCAAACTTAATTTACATTTTGATCATTCGCAAAGCGAAGCGAAAGAAAAAAGAGGGAGATCGAATAGAGAGAAGAGGGAGAGAAGAAGAAGGAGAAGAAGGCGACGCGCGACGCGCCACCCATCCGCCACTCGTATTGCCATATTCGCCGCCCGCCGCCCATAGGTAACCTAACTATGAAAGCACTATCTTATATTGCTCTTTGAATTTCTTGTACAATAGTTTGGGGCAAAGCTAGTTCATCTGATAAATTATCTTATATTGCTCTTGAATTTTTGTTTTAAGAGTTAATTTAGAGCTATGAATTTGGGTATGAATTCTAGTAGTTCATTGTGGTATGAATTTGGGATTATTGCATTTGGGATTACTGAAATTTATAGCTTCTTATTGAAATTGGGAATATACTGAAATTGTTGCAAAGAGTTTTATGAGATTACTAAAATTTTTAGGTTAAATTATTTTTAGGGTTAATATGTGTTTAATATACTGAATATGTGTTTTAATATGTGTTGAAATTGGGAATATACTGAATATGTGTTTTAATATGTGTTATTCAACCTTTTGTGTTATTCAAAATTGGGTTGTTTCTTGAGACTCACCTTGATTTTAGCAAAGATTTCTTATGCGTCTGTGTATCACCTAATAAGGAGCTATATTTATGGGTTACTTAATTGTAGTCGATTAGAAATTCAGTATGTTTGGGAGAGTTCATTGGATAACCTCTTTTATCCAAGACAAGATGTGAGGATTAGCATATTTCCCTCCCTCTCCAAATACAGTAATAGGTCTTGAAACCATCCTTGAGATGACGCATAACTAATTCTGTTGATTCTCAAGTTCTGCGAGGTTTGTGATTAATAGTAATATTACCAATGTTAGCGTGAAGTTTAATACTAAAATACTATCATCCCGACAGAGGCTCAAATGTGAGGTATTATATTACCCATAATTGGTGGAGTTTATAGCATAAACAAGATTCCAACCTATAAACTACCATAACATAGGAGTGTGTGTTAAAACATATATTATTTTTTTAGCTTAGCTTGGAATCAGCATGCAGGAACCAACAATCTCAAAGTCCAGCAGCTGGTCTGGTATAATAAATGTTTGAATTTGACATTAACCTCAAGAACATTCTATATATATATAAAAGGAAGGAAGAAAGAGGATGAAGACTATGGGTAAATAAGCCCAAGTGATGATACAATGAAGATGACTAGTGGATTGTTTAGACATAAAATGTACAATTATGAACTCTAGGGCTGTGCCAATGCAAATGGGGCCAATATAAAGTTGCTAGTTTTATAACTCCACTTCGTAGACTTCAAAAAGAAATAAATTGTTGATGAAGACTGACTAAACTACCCTTGTTCATTTGACTTCCTAGCTAGGACTAGTCTCATTAACCCACATATTATATCGACAATCGTATTATCACTCCAAGCTTGGTTGTTAGCATGGTAAGCTATTAGAGGGGTTGTTAAGCCAAAATAGGCGATCTTTAGGGAACTGTTAGTGCAATGAGAGAAGGTAACTAGACACACTTGGTCAATAAAGAGAGCTGTTAATCATTCGTTCATTAATCATTCGTTAACATCAAGTATGCTTAAATGTTAATCAGATGCTTACAAGTATACTCAAGTCATATGATTACAAGTATGCTCAACTCATATGCTTACAAGTATGCTTAAATGTCAAGTGTTTTTGGAGTATGCGTATAGTCACCCGGAATGTATGAATGGTAAGTCGCAGATACGATGTCCATGTTTGAAGTGTAAGAATGTAAATTATATGAGAGAGACATGGTAAACTATCCATTTACTTGTTTCTGGGTTCATAAGAAATTGAAGAATCTTTGGTGGAGCACATGGGCAGAGAAGAGATGGTGGCATCACACAAGTACACAATTCGGGCAAGAAGTACTCATCATTATGAATGAAATGGTTCATAATATTGCGGGGCGATTTTGATTGGGAGCAAGGTAGAGAAAGCAACCTATGAATTACGATGCCAAAGACTTCTTTAAGTTGTTAGATGAGGGTAGCGAGCCATTGTGTCATGGTTGCACCAAACACACTACATTGTCTGCAATGGCGACATTACTTAACATCAAGGCTGATCACAACATGAGCCATGAGTGTTTTGAGTCGCTCTTGAAGGCCATTAAGAGTTTGTTGCTTGACGGTGAGAAATTACACAGTAACTATTACTTTTGTAAGAAAATGGTGAAGAAGTTGGGTCTTGGATACCAAAAGATCGATCGCATGTCCCAACGATTGCATGTTATTTTATAAGGAAAATGAAGCAGATGACAAAATGCACGTTTTGCGGTCATGATCGGTTTAGGCCTAATAAAGAGGGTGTCGATACAAAAAATCAAGTATACCATTTAAGATTCTAAGGTATTTTCCAATAACACATCGGCTAAAAAGATTGTACATGTCTTCAAGAACAAATTTGAACATATAAGTTGGCATGCCGAAATCTCCAAATTAAAGATGGAGAACTAAATCATCCATGAGATGGGCGTGCTTGGAAAGATTTCAACTTAGCACATCCTAGATTTGCATTGGAACCTAGAAATGTGAGGCTTGGATTGTCCACCGATGGTTTCAATCAGTTTGGCCACTCAAATTTATTTCAGACTACTCATGTTGGCTTTGTGATTGTTATTCGCATAACTTGCCTCCTTGGATGTGTATGAAAGCGACCCATACTTGTTTCTTTTTCACTCGTGGTTCTGGTCCTAAGAGTCCCGGAAAGAACTTAGATGTTTACTTGAGACCTCTTATAGGCGAGTTGAAGGTATTGTGGGAGGATGGAGTGATGGACTTGGGATATTGCAACAAAACAAATTTCAACCTTAGGCGGTGGTTATGTGGACTATAAGTGACTTCTCAGCTTATGGTATGTTAGCTGGATGGAGTACACACGGGAAGTTGGCTTGTCCGTATTGTATGGAGCATACAAAGTCGTTTAATCTATCAAAAGGTCGAAAGCCTTGTTGGTTTAACTGTCATCGTTGGTTCTTACTGGTAGATCACCCATTTCGAAGAAATAGAGAACACTTCAGGAAAAGGAAAGTAGACAATGATATGCCTGCACCGCGATTGTCGGAAACGGAGATGCGAGATCGTGTGATGAGATTGCCGGTTATCCCATTTGGTAAGGTTGATGCCACAAATATAATCAATGGGTTTGGCGAATCTCATAACTGGGTTCGGAGAAGCATCTTTTGGGAACTGCCTTATTGGTCTACAAATTTGATTCGTCATAATCTAGATGTGATGCATATTGAGAAGAATGTGTTTGACAATGTGTTTAACACTGTGATGAATGTTACGGGGAAGACAAAAAATAACGATAAGGCACGTTTGGACATGAAAGATATTTGTAAGCGTCCCGGATTAGAACTTTACGAATCTCCTAATGGTAAGATTGTCAAACCGCATGCAAGGTACACATTGTCCAAAAAGCAAGTTGAAGATGTGTGCACATGGGTTAAGTCTCTGAAAGAACAACGAACTCTGGAGTGTGTGTCCAATGAGATTGTTACAATGAGCTTGGTCGTGCCTTTTATGGGGAGTTGGAGGAAATCGTAGAGTTGTCGTACAAGGGCACGTACGGGGGTCATATTCACTTGTTCAAGTGCCATTGGTTTGATTCAGAAAAAGGGATACGTGTTGACAGACATGGAATCGTCGATATTGACCTCCATAGGTCTGCGTACTCCAATGAACCGTTTGTTTTACTAACTCAAACAGTACAAGTATACTACACTTCTAGTCTTGTTAGGAAAAGGGATAGACCGCCTACAGATTGGCAAGTTGTAATTCATACTCCCGCGCGTAGTCGTGTCCAAGTAATAGACGGGGATTTCTACCAAGAGGAAATGCTTCAAAGACCTCCTATAATAAATATAGAGGACAACAATGATGTAATCCAGTTAGAGGGTGGAGATGAACCTGATGAATTGAATCCCAAGACAGTTATTGTGCGGATAGCGGTGATATTGAGGAAGAGTTATTGACTGACACCGATACGTAATCGAAGAAGATGGTTATGAATCTCGATACTTGTACAAAATGATTCTCGACTCATCGAATAAACGATTTTCATTAAAATGTATGTTTAGTTTTAATTGTACAAAATGTATGTTTATGTTCATGTTCATGTTTAGTTCATAATTATGTACCTTTCATTTTTATGCTCTATATAAGAATGTTCTCTATATCCTTAACTATATCATTTGTAGTTGTTGTGTGGTTAACTATTTTGCGATCATGTTTATGTACCTTTCACTTATGGTAATCGTAGTTAACTATTTCATACAATTAATTATCATTCATAATTTCATACTAACATCCTAATTTTTTATTTATAGATGTCTTACGAACTGCGACCTGGCGGGTTGGGTCTGGGCCCTAATCATGTGTCGAAGGCCCAGCTAATCCGGATGATCGCATTCTTACTGAGATCCGTCCTCCTCCGAGAAAATACGTAAGTTAAACATCGTGTATATATAAGGGTTTAATATTTCCATTGTTATAAATATATTTTAATGTAAATTATTGTATATTGTAGTGATTTTCAAGATAGTAAAATTGTGAAGTGCATTTCACAATTATCTTCTGAATCGCCTACGCCGGTGATTACATGGGCGACACACACCTCTCGCCCATAAGGATCTGATTTGAAATTTGAATTTGGTATATTTATTTAATCACTCGATAGATAATACATAGTTAATCAACTAATAGTTTAGTAATGTTGGATTATGGTAATATAATGATTTTAATATTATTATTGTTGTTTTATTTGCAGAAGCGGTATAGATGGGACGACGCACATGCATCAGTTATTCAGACACTGTTCTGGCAGAAGTGCACCATCCGAACTAAAGATAATCTAAACAAAAACGCACGTAAAGCCCTACACAATCGAGATTGAGATTGACCATCCATGACGCCCCCCAAAATAGGTATACATCACCCATTACGAGTTGTCAATACATGGTACGTAAAACAACTACAACTTTATTATTACAACTTGTAAAGCTGTGAGTTTAAATACAAATATTATCTTCTAGACAATATCTATACTCAAATAAATCCTCATCACATTTATTGATACATTATTTTACAAAAATGGTGAGGACTACTAAACAACTCTCTCTAGAACCTTCATTCCATACCCCAGGCCTCGTATCGCTATATTCTCGCCCCCGAGAAAAATGGAACAAAAAGGAAAAGGGTGAGCTCAACTAGCTCGGTAAAGAATATTATGACTAAGATAATATACAACAAATTACCGTTAGTCTTCAACAGGAAAAATCTAATAGAATACAATAGACAACAAATTTTAAATCAATATTCGCAATGAAATAATAATTCATTAGAAGAGTTAAGTAGAGAATGCAAACTACTATCTTCTATGTATGAATTTAAAAGTTCATCGTCTATCTTTTATCCCCGTAACATCAATCAATATACATCGGAATCAAATATTCATCTTTGCACCATGTGCCAAAGATATTCATCGATTGGTCATGTTCATCTAAACACTGTTTATCTTTGCACTCTGACCAAAGATATTCTTCAAAAATCATTCGTCTTTCGCAGACTACGTGCCAAAGATATTCAATAATATCATCATTTAAGACCGAGGATGATGAAAATATTTTTAAAGAAAGCGAATCCAAAGTGAAACAAAATGACAAGGATTAAGGATTAAGGATTCGTACTTTGTTTTATCCATGTTCAAAAATACCTCAAAAATGATAATAGTGGTGTAAAATTCAAGAATGATCAAAACATGGATACAATCAAAGCTAGTATCCGAGAATAGATATTTTGGACAAAAGAAGAAATTTCATTTTTGGTGAATAGTGTCAGATATCACGTGAATAGTAAGTATACGTGAATAAGTAACTCAGACACCAAAAGATAGAAATTTCCCAAAAAACATCTTCACGCTTTTATGAATAGTACTTCGTGAATAGTAACTTCGTGAATAGTAATGAATAGTAACTCGTGAATAGTAACTCGTGAATAGTAACTCATGAATAGTAACCCGACATGAAAAAAGTTCCAAATTTGATAAAAGTTCCAACCAATATTTCAAAGATAATGATATTGAAGAAATAATATCATTTGAGAAGAAATTAACATCCCTTACCTCGAAAGATCGGTACTTCTAATTTGAAACAGGATATAGGCTATGACTTGGACTTGCAGACAGTATAGCAATACTCAAAGTATACTCAAAATACTCACAAGAATACGCTCGATAATATAGAGAGAGAAAACTTGAGATTTTTGGTGTGATTTTCAATTCTAACCTAAGCACCCTATTTATAGGAAAATCTTTAGAACATCAAAGCAGAAAATTTAATATAATATTAATATATAAAATTTTTCACGCACATTCTTATAAACTGAAATCAGCTCATTTCAACAACCAACCAAGCCCACCAAACATATCAAAAACGTTTTTCTAATTTAAATTATTTTAAACTTCCAAAAATCTATTATTTTGAACTTGAGAACTTCAATAATTTATAATAAATAGCCCTTTTATCATAAAATTGAATCTAGTGAGTTTTATAGAAAATTCAATTCTCTACAACTTTGCGGAAGAAAGTTTTCCAAATTCCAAGCGAAATTGAATCGAAATCCACAAACGGCGATTTTACTGTGCTATAATCAAATTTCGATCAATAAATGGGGTCCAATTGACATGTTTAACATGTTTTAAACATTTATTGCAACAAAATACTCTTCCTCCTCAGATACTCATATATCCCACATTCGTTGTAAAAATATCACCATTATTATATTATTAAAATATAATAATATATTTAAAAGAATTATTTTATCGAGAAAAGATAAAATTTCAATTTTCAACAATTGTCACATTAAAATTTTTCTCCATCTATATCCACATAAAATCAATATTTTCCTCATCATATGAATCAATAATTAATTATTCACAAATAATATTACGTAATCACAATATCGACAACGAGTGCGGTTCAGGAAGAGGGGCTTTCAATAAGAATTTCTCCTTCTTGGCGGCGTAATTAGGTGACCAAACCTCTCCTTAGGCGAACTTTCTAGACATTGCCAATAATGTTATCTAATAATATTATTCGGATAATATGAATTATTGCTTCGATAATGAAAAAAATTGTGTAATGACAATTATTGAAACAACAAAGAATATAAAATATCAACGCAACAATTATTAATAAAATCTTTGAATAAAGTAATTATCGTAACCATTATTGAGTAGTGCCTTCTTACGTAAGAATCAATAATTGGTGCAATACTGCAAAGCATCTTGTGTTTTAACCAACCGTAGTATTTTAACAAAGATTAATTGTGAATAACTACTTCTGTTATTTTTAAACAACTTATATTTATCTGTTTTTCTTCATCTAATCGCTTTTTTAGTTATGGGGCCCACACACGGTCGCTACTTGTCGCATTGAATATTCCCGACGAGATTGAATATTCCACGACCAAACGAATATTCCCGACAACAATGAATATTTTATAACCACTGCTTATTTTGAAATATTTGCGTATTTTACCCCTAACTATCCACATTAATCAAATCAACCCTTACTATTTCAAAATAATAAATAGAGAAAATTAAATTTCATTAATAATAAGTTGGGGTCTTACAACCTCCCTCCTTATGAAATTTCGTCCTCGAAATTGACGACGTCACTGTGGTGTTTCAAAAGGTGAGGATACCTCGCTTTCATTTCGTTTCTAATTCCCGTGTCATTTCCTCTATAGCATGATTCCTCCACAAAACTTTAACTTGTGGTATGACCTTTCAGCGTAGGGACATGCTCCTTCCTATCCCAGATCTTACTTGGTACCTCCTCATACGTTAAGTCTTTGGCTATCTCGTCCTGGTTCTAACTTCAATAACGTGGTTTGGGTCTTTCACATATTTACTGAAAGTATGATATGTGAAAACACATTATGAACACGAGACATACTGAGGTAACGCGAGTCTATAGGCTACATTTCCTACTCGGTCAAGAATTTGAAATGGACCAATAAATCGTGGATTGAGCTTTCCTCTCTTCCCAAATCTTGTAACTCCCTTCCATGGAGCAACTCGCAACAATACATGATCCCCTACACTAAATTCCACGCCCTTTCGATGAAGATCCGCATAACTCTTTTGTCGATCTTGTGCCGCTTTGTATACGTTGTCGAATCATTTGGATCTTTTCCGTAGCATCATACATACTTAACTCGGGTCCTAACAATGTTGCTTCACCCACCTCATCCCAACATATTGGAGAAGCGACATTTTTTGTCCATATAATGCTTCAAATGGAGCCACACCTATACTTGCTCGATAAATGTTGTTGTAGGAGAATTCCACCAATGGTAAATACTTATCCCAACTACCCTTGAAGTCTAGGACACGAGTCTTAATAAATCTTCAAGAGTTTGAATAGTCCTTTCGATTGTCCGTCTGTTTGAGGATGGTATGCCAAAATGAATCAGAATCCGTGCTCCATAGCTTTTTGCAAGCTAACCCAAAATCTTGAAGTGAATCTTGGGTCACGATCCGAAACTATGGATCTTGGCATACCATGCAACCTCACAATCTCATTCACGTCACATACTAGCAAAAGCGTTCAAGGAATAAGTCTCCGTGTCGGAAGAAATGAAGCAGACTTGGTTAATCTATCAACAATAACCCAAATAGCATTGATGCCTTGAGAAACCATAGGAAGACCCGTAACTGAAATCCATGGTAATGTGTTCACTTCCATTTCGAGAATCTCAAGTGGTTGCAACGGACCCTTAGGTACTAGATGCTCGCCTTTACACGTTGACAAGTTAAACACATTGAGATAAACTTTGCAATCTCTCTCTTCATATTGTTCCACCAAAATGTATGTAGAAGATCACGATACATTTTAGTACTTCCAGGATGGATTGCAAATGGTGTATTGTGTGCCTCCATCATAATCTTGTACTTCAAATCGAGTCGTTAGGAACACAAAGTCAGAGTGGACTCAAGTATTCCTTCTTCATCAATTCTCGCCTAAGGAATAGCTCCTTCTTGTACTTTCTTCTTCATACACATGATCGCATATTTCAGGGCTCGAAAGCAACCTTAACTTTTTCTATTAAAGTTGGCTCTACGTCGTATACTTGACATCATCGCTTTTCGTTCGCATATGATCTTCTACTCAATGCGTCGACTACCACGTTCGCTTTTACGGGATGGTATTGAATAGTGTGGTCGTAGTCTTTCAATAGTTCGAGCCAACGCCGCCGCCGCATGTTGAGTTCTTTTTGAGTGAAGAAATATTTAAGGCTTTTATGGTCCGAATATATCTCCACTTTCTCCCCATATAGATAGTGTCTCCATATCTTTGGCTAAAACGATATTGCTTGCTAACTCTAGATCATGAGTAGGATAATTCCTCTCATACTCTTTAAGTTGTCGCGAGGCATAGGCTATGACTTTCCCACGTTGCGTGAGAACACATCCCAACCCTTTGCAAGAAGCATTTGAGATAACAAATCCATTCGAACCGGATGGTATTGTTAGAGCAGTCTTAGAAATAAGTCTCCTCTTAAGCTCTTGGAAACTCTTCTCGCATTTCTTCGCTCCAAACAAATTTCAGTATCCTTTCGAGTTAAATTTGAGTTAATGGAGTAGCGATTCGAGAAAACCCTTCCACGAATCTCCGATAATAACCAATTTAAGCCCAAAAAGCTACGATACTTGATGTCGACCCGGTTGCTCCCAACTTTGTATTGCTTCAATCTTCCGGGATCAACAAATACTCCATGTTTCGACACACCACGTGCCCAAGGAATGCTACTTCCTCAAGCCAGAACTCGCATTTCTTTAATTTGGCATATAGTTTGTTTTCACGAAGCCTTTGGAGTACCAGCTTTAAATGGTGCTCATGATCTTCACGACTTTTGGAATATATAAGGATGTCATCAATAAAGACAACAATGAACTGATCCAAATATTCCTTGAATACTCGGTTCATCATATCCATGAAAGCCGCAGGAGCATTAGTCAATCCGAAAGACATGACTAAGAATTCATAATGCCCGTACCGAGTTCTAAAGGCAGTCTTTGGAATATCCTCGCTTTTAATCTTCAAATTTGATGATATCCGTAAGCTAAGATCGATTTTTGAAAAGAATTGTGCCCCTCAGAATCGGTCAAACAAGTCATCAATACGAGGTGAGGATACCTATTCTTGATGGTGACATGGTTCAATTCCCGATAGTCAATACAAAGTCGCATACTCCCGTCTTTCTTCTTTACGAATAAAACAGAGAGCACCCCAAGGAGATGTCTTGGGGACGAATGAAACCGATGTCCAACAATTCCTCGTAGTTGGACCTTTAACTCTGAAGTTCAATAGAGCCATTCGATATGGGGTTTTAGAAATGGGCTTTGTACGGGTTCAAGATCAATAAAGAATTCAACTTCACGTTATGGGGTAGGCAAGGGAAGTTCTTGGGAAATACGTCGGAAAGTCAATAACAACAAGAATATTATTCAAATTTGACGTGTCTTTATTCAAATCCATAACATGGGCTAAGAAAGCTTGACATCCGTTTTTCAATAAACGAATAGCTTTATGATTAGATATGATGATGATTGATTTTAATGGTTTAGTTGCTTGAATTCGCATAAAACGGGTTGGTTAGGAATATGAAAACTAACAACCTTATTTAAAACAATCAATTTTGGCATGATGAGTAGTTAACCAATCAATCCTAAAATCACATCAAAAGCAAGTATCTTTAAAGAGATAAGGTCATTGTGTAAGGTAATGGTGCCAACTTGAATCAAACAAGATTTATAAGCAGTGGATGTGATGAAAGTTTCTCCTAACGGAGTTTCCACAGATAAGTCAAAGTCTAATTTCTCCTAGAGTCAAGTTTAAACGTTGAGCACAAGCAGGAGAGATAAATGAATGGGTAGTACTTGCAGGTATCAAGTAAGGTATAAACTTCACAAGAATTTATAAATAGCTTACCCGTGATCACCTCGTTTGGGTTCCTCGCATTATGACCGATCCACAACAAACGCTTCTTCCGGAATCGTTGACTTTGACTTTTCGGGATATCTTTTGAGTCACCGTCCCCCATTGAACTAGGTTTCGCCATTTCTTGTCATAATCTCGGCGATATGTCCTTCATTTCCACAATTATAGCATACCTTGAACTGTTGTGGGCAATTTGGATTGATATGTCCCTATTTCCGCATTTATAATATATGATCGGTGGTCGTTCTCCTCCCTTAGAACCGATTCTTTGCAAGACCGTTTGCGTCTTCACATGGTCGTTGTTAAATCTCCTCTTTTAAAATCTCCTCCTCGACTCGCTTCTTCTATTTTCATGGTCATGATTACCACCAGAGTGGTTACCATTTTTTGTCCGTCTGTTTCTTTCTCCATTTGGTTATCATTATTACATTGATCGCTATCTCGTACGATCCTCGGTTGTGGTCCCTCACCGAACCGTACTCGTTATCTCGCTCTAATAATTGAGCCCCTATTTACAACATCTGAATAAAGAGAAAATTTATGAGAAATGAGATCTTCGACGTATCGTAGGGTTTCAAACCTCTAAGAAACATCCGCGTCATACGTTCCTCATTCTCCACCAAATGAGGTGCAAACTCGATAACTCTGCAAACTTTGCCTCGTCTTCGAGACACCGTCATGTTGTTTTGCTCTAATCGATGAACTCCACTTCCTTCATACGACGAACACTTTCAGGAAAGTATTTGTCATTAAATAGTTTTGAAACGTTTCCCAAGATATGCCGAAAGAGTCTTGGTGGATGGGTACGCTTCATGCACTCCACCGAGTCCGCTCGCCACGGAACATAAAGGTGGCGAATGGAACCTTCTGTTCTCCAGTGCATCCCAAGACATCGAATATCTTGGTAATTTTCTTGACCCATGTTTCTTCCATGATCGGATCGGCTTTCTCTTAAATTTCGGTGGTCCCAACTCTTTGAACTACTTGGCGGTGACAACCCGTGAATTGCTATCATTTCCTCTGTATTTTGAACACGAGTCTCCTCGTCGATTTTGCATGAATCGCAAAAAGCTTCTAAACATTCCTCGTTCATCATCCGCTCGATTGGTGTTGTTCACGGGAGGAACATTGCTAACTCGTTGCACGCTCTCCTCCTTGTTGGTGAGTACTGAGCATCTCCACGGTCTCATTTCCATTGTTAATATTCTCGATCGACATTACTCAAATCATCGTTATAAAACAAGGGTTAATTAAGGAAATCAATATATCACATAATATCCTTATATCTTGACCAACTAAAAAATAAGCTTAGGTAGGACACACTAGCGAAGGATTTACTCGTCTCTCCCTCCTAGTTCTATTCCCGATCTCCGCCAGAGATCATATCCCTAGCTCTCGATACCAATTGTGACGCCCCAAAATAGGTATACATCACCCATTTACGAGTTGTCAATACATGGTATGTAAACAACTACAACTTTATTATTACACGTAGAAAGCGTGAGTTTAAATACAAATATTATCTTCTACAGAGCAATATCTATACTCAAATAAATCTTCATCACATTTATTGATACATTATTTTACAAAAATGGTGAGGACTACTAAACAACTCTCTCTAGAACCTTCATTCCATACCCCGACTCGTACTCGCTATATTCTCGCCTCCTGAGAAAAATGGAACAAAAAGGAAAAAGGGTGAGCTCAACTAGCTCAGTAAAGAATATTATGACTAAGATAATATACAACAAATTACCGTTAGTCTTCAACAGGGAAAAATCTAATAGAATACAATAGACAACAAATTTTAAATCAATATTAGCATGGAAATAATAATTCATTAGAAGAGTTAAGTAGAGAATGCAAACTACTATCTTCATGTATGAATTTAAAAGTTCATCGTCATCTTTTATCCTCGTAACATCAATCAATATACATCCGGAATCAAATATTCATCTTTGCACTACAGCCAAAGATATTCATCGATTGGTCATGTTCATCTAAACACTGTTTATCTTTGCACTACTGACCAAAGATATTCTTCTTCGTAAATCATTTCGCTCAGACCACTGAGCCAAAGATATTCAATAATATCATCATTTAAGGTCGAGGATGATGAAAATATTTTTAAAAAGCGAATCCGGTGAAACAAAATGACAAGGATTAAGGATTAAGGATTAGTACTTTATTTTATCCATGTTCAAAAATACCTCAAAAATGATCATAGTGGTGTAAAATTCAAGAATGATCAAAACATGGATACAATCAAAGCTAGTATCCGAATAGATATTTTGGACAAAAGAAGAAATTTTATTTTTGGTGAATAGTGTCAGATATCGTGAATAGTGCCAGTATACGTGAATAAGTAACTCGACACCAAAAGATAGAAATTTCCCAAAAAACATCTTCACGCTTCATGAATAGTACTCGTGAATAGTAACTTGTGAATAGTAACTCATGAATAGTAACTCGTGAATAGTAACTCATGAATAGTAACCCGAGCATGAAAAAGTTCCAAATTTGATAAAAAGTTCCAACCAATATTTCAAAGATAATGATATTGAAAAATAATATCATTGAGAAGAAGAAATTAACATCCCTTACCTCGAAAGATCAAGACTCTAAATTTGAAACAGGATATAAAGGCTATGACTTGGACTTCAGACCGTATATAGCAATACTCAAAGTATACTCAAAATACTCACAAGAATACGCTCGATAATATAGAGAGAGAAAACTTCAGTTTCTGGTGTGATTTTTAATTCTAACCTAAGCACCCTATTTATAGGAAAATGCTTAGAACACTAAAGCAGAAAATTTAATATAATATTAATATATAAAATTTTTCTACGCACATTCTTATAAACTGAAATCAGCTCATTTCAACAACCAACCAAGCCCACCAAACATATCAAAAACGTTTTTCTAATTTAAATTATTTTAAACTTCCAAAAATCAATTATTTCGGAGCTTCAGAACTTCAATAATTCATAATAAATAGCCCTTTTATCAGAAAATTCGAATCTCGCGAGTTTTTATAGAAAATTCAATTCTCTACAACTTTGCAGAAGAAAGTTTTTCCAAATTCCAAACAAAAATTGAAGAAATCCACAAAATGGCGATTTTTACGGCTATAATCAAATTTCAGTCAATAAATGGGGTCCACCGACATGTTTAACATGTTTTAAACATTTATTGCAACAAAAATACTCTTCCTCCTCGTATACTCATATATCCCACATTCGTTGTAAAAATATCACCATTATTATATTATTAAAATATAATAATATATTTAAAAGAATTATTTTATCGGAAAAAGATAAAATTTCAATTTTCAACAATTGTCACATTAAAATTTTTCTCCATCTATATCCACATAAAATCAATATTTTTCTCATCATATGAATCAATAATTAATTATTCACAAATAATATTATGAATCACAATATCGACAAGGGCACGTTCCCAGGAAGAGAGGGCTTTCCAATAAGAATTTCTCTCTTCTTTGGCGCAATTAGGTGACCAAACCTCTCCCTGAGCGAGAACTTTCTAGACATTGTCAATAATGTTATCTAATAATATTATTGAGGATAATATGAATTATTGATTCGATAATGAAAAAATCTTGTGTAATGACAATTATTGAAACAACAAAGAATATAAAATATCAACGCAACAATTATTAATAAAATCTTGAAAAGTAATTCATCGTAACCATTATTGAGTAGTAGTGCCTTCTTCACGTAAGAATCAATAATTGGTGCAATACTGGTATCTTCTTGTGTTTTAACCACCAGAGTATTTTAACAAGATTAATCTGTGAATAACTACTGTTGTTGTTATTTTAAACAACTTATATTTGTCGTTTTTTCTTCATCTAATCGCTTTCGTTATGGGGCCCCCACATGGGTTACTTGCCGTCCGCATGCGAATATTTCCCGATGCATGCGAATATTCCACGACCAAACGAATAATCCCCAAACAACAATGAATATTTTATAACCACTTGCTTATTTTGAAATATTTGCGTATTTTACCCCTAACTATCCACATTAATCAAATCAACCCTTACTATTTCAAAATAATAAATAGAGAAAATTAAATTTCATTAATAATAAGTTGGGGTCTTACAATCCAGGACAGGGTGAGCAGTATATGCATGAGCATAGCCCCTGGTGGTGCGCGCATCCCATATGGGTGTAGATGTGTGAAAGCGGTGGAAAGTGAAAATTGGGTCGAAGAGACGTAAAGACTCGAGCCTCTAAGCAGATCCTCGTATATCTCTGAAGGCGAAAAGGTAAAAAGGCACGATAAGGCGGTATATCTCAATACCGCAACATATTAACGCTAGGAATGCGTATGTATAGCAAGCTTATTGGCTTAGTTATTTGTCTTTATGTTTACGGTCATGTTTTGTAGCTAAAATATCATATGTTTACATATTAATATGAGAACATGAACTGTAGAAGTCTGAGTCTCAAGGTCAACCTATCAATTGGTTGGATGTGTATGTGGCCACCCGTGATGGTCTGCCTGATGTTGTTCAGATAGCGGTAATAAGTTAACTTTAAACATATTACAGTCATGTTTTTTAGCATTTTTTATTTATTTTTAACTATTTATTTGTTGACCTTCTGACAGGACACTTATAAGGGCTTAATGAACGAGCGCTATCCTGAAGGCACCCCGCGTCCGGCGATAGATCAATAATTGTGGGAGAGGGCGTCCGTCGTGAAGAAAAATTATGTTAAAGGCCAAGGACAAAGACGACGCCCGACCATCAGTGGCACAGACAACTCTGCTACCCAGTCTACACAGTCATCAGGTCATCCAACCTATCATACTCCTGCTGACTGTGTGAGAGCGATAGCCTTGTAATCTTTTAAAATACTTATCTTTGAACTGTATTGGTTTACGATTCTATTATATGGATGTTTACGATTGTATTGTGTTGTGTTGGTTTAGATTCATTCTTTGGACTGTATGGATGGATGTTTATCATATAGTAGTTATCATGGATGGATGGATGTTTATATATACTGCTGTGTGTTGGGATAAAAAGCAGGTACAAAGCAGGTTATTTTTGGGAAATCAATAAAACAGGAAAAATATTAAAAAAAAAAAACAAAGTCGTGACATATGACGCGATCACCGATACAAGATGCTTGATCGAGTAAAGGTCCTTAGAAGTTAGCGCCGCTTTGCTGATCGCCGCCGCCATGCCACATCACGTCTAACAGATGACTCAGCATGAGTCAGAATAGCGACAGCTGAGGTCGCTGATTGCGGTCGCTAACCAATGTGGTCGCTATTGTTGGTCACTGATGTCATTTCAGCGACTAGATTTTCTGCGACTAATATTAGCGACTGCATGCGGTCGCTAATACCCATCTGCGACTATATGTGGTCGCAGATGTGCGGTCGCTGATAAGCCTTTTTGTTGTAGTGCACATACACATCCAACCAATTGATAGGTTGACCTTGAGACTCAGACTCCTACAATTCATGTTCTCGTATTAATATGTAAACATATGATATTTTAGCTACAAAACATGACTGTTACATAAAAATAAATAACTAAGCCAATAAACTTATTATACATACGTACCCTGGCAGCAATATGTTGTAGATGTGATATACTGCCTTTTGCCTTTTCGCCTTCAGATACACCTGAGGATCTGTTTGAGGCGGCAGTCTTGCATCTCTTGACCCAGCTCTCAGCTCTCCAATGGTCACACATTTGCACCCATATAGGTTGTGCGTACCACCAGGGGCTATGCTCATGCATATACTGCTCACCCTGTCTTGGATGGTCGATCAATCTCTGCATTATGCAGGGCTTTCTGTCGCTCCTTGTTCAGATTATCTTTAATTTGGACGGTGCACTTATGCCAGAATAGTGTCTGAATAACTGAAACTTGTGCGTCGTCCCATCTATACCTTTTCTGCAAATAAAACAACAACAATAATATTAAAACTGTGATATTACCATAATCCAACATTACTAAACAATATTTGGAATTAACTATATATTATCTATCAGAGTGATAAAAAATATACCTAAAATTCAGCCCAAACTGCATCCTTATGGGCGAGAGGTGTTGTTCGCCCACGTAATCACTGGCGTAGGCTAGTTCTGTAAGTATAATTGTGAAATGCACTTCACAATTTTACTATCTTGAAAATCACTACAATATACAACAATTTACATTAAAGATAAGTAATTTTATTAAAATATGAAATATAATTTACATTAGTATATATCTATAACAATGGAAATATAAAATGGTTATATATACACGATGTTTAACTTACGTGTTTTCTGGAGGAGGACGAATCTGAATGAGAATGTGGTCATTCGGATTAGTCGGGGCCTTCGACACATGATTAGGGCTTCGACCCAACCCGCGCTTTCATTGTGCTAGTTCAAAAGACATCTATAAATAAAAAATTTAGTTCTGTTAGTATGAGTTATATGATTTACATATATAAATAAAATGACAATACTGACAAGTAATTGTATGAAATAGTTAACTATGACAACTATAAATGAAAGGTACATAAACATGTCAAAGATATAGAGCACATGTATATATATAATTGTATGTGATACAATTAAAACTAAACATACATGTTAATGAAAATCGCTGTCTGAGTCAAAATCATTATGTATAAGTATCGGAGATTCATAACCATCTTCTTCTTCAGATTCAGTGTCAGTGTCAGTCAATAACTCTTCCTCAGTATCAATGTCATCTGGCACAATAACTGTCTCGGGATCCAATTCATCAGGTTCATCTCCACCCTCTAACTGGATTAATTCATTGTTGTCCTCTATATTTATTATAGGAGGTCTATGAAGCATCTTCTCTTGGTAGAAATCCCCGTCTATTACTTGGACACGACTTCGCGTGAGAGTATGAATTATAACTTGTTAATATGTAGGCGGTTTATCCTTTTTCCTAACAAGACTAGGAGGTAGTATACTTGTACTGTTTGAGTTGGTAAAATAAACGGTTCGTTGGAGTACGCAGACCTATAGAGGTCAATATCGACAATTTCATGTCTGTCAACACGTATCCCTTTTTTTGAATCAACCCAACGACACTTAAACAAGTTAATATGACCTTCGTACATGTTTTTGTACGACAACTCTACGATTTTCTCCAACTCCCCATAAAAGGCACGACCAAGCTCATTGTAACAATCTCCTTGAACACACACTCTAGTATTAGTTGTTCTTTTACCGCGAGCATATGTCTTTATATGAAATTCACATCCATTTATTTTGTAACCATTGTGAATGACTTGGTCCCTGTCTAGACTCATAGCTAGGACTTGTATATTTGGAGGAATCGTTCCCTCATTAAGAGCCTACAAAAATTCTATTAAAGTAAATACATTCATAAATTAATACGATATATGTCATTCTTAATTAACTCAACTTACTTTGTTCTTTAGTCAAAGAGCAAATTTTTTATCACGACTAACTTGAATATCTTTATCAGTGATGCCAGGCTGAATATTGAATTGCTCAAATTTGATTCACAAAATTTATCGAGTATAAAATAAAATTTGATTGAGACTCATTTAGCTACCGAGTCGAACACGATTCCGAATCGAGTCCGAACAGTTTGAACTTTTCGAACGAATATGATCTGAGTAACAATAAAAAATTACAATTTAAGAAGGTTTGAATAATTTATCGAACTTTAAAATGTGCTCATATTTGACTCATTTATATGAACTTTTAGTCGAGCGAATACGAATCGAACCCGAATTATTTGCTCATTTTACAGCCTTAATTAACGAAAGAGTTGGAGTTTATCTGGGCGGGGCCGGGGGCGGCAGAGTTGGTTGTTGGGGGCGGCAATGCAGTAGCAGATATTGAGAGGAAAGAGAGTATGAATAAAGGGAGGAGGTTGGTGGAACCATATTCTAAGAATCCATGGTATTGGGGAGAATAGCAAATACAGCTCCTCCTTAAACACACATTTACTTTACTTTCTCTCAATAGTCATGTAGAAACCAACAGGGAAGGGAGCTCCTCCTTAAACACACATTTACTTTGCAGATCTGTTTTGTCGGGATCTGTTTTACCGTTATTATGTAGTCTCAATTTGTGATTTTTACTCTGCAAACCCTAGATTTTAACAATCCGAAAAGAAAAGGTTGAAATACATGGAGATGTTTTAAATTTCAAACTTAAATTTAGGGTTCGAATCTTGGGAAGAATAGTGTTTTGGTAATTAATTTGCCAAAAATATACTTCAACGGTGCTACGTACATGTAGCACATGGGAGAACACCTAAAATTCAGTGACTACATTTATATTCTACCCGAAATTAATATATATGAACTCGTGCTTTGCAGGAGTTGTCAAGCTTATTTTTGCATGAGTTGTCAAGCTTGTTTATAAATAAAAGAATAATGCTATGTATTGTGAAAATTTAATAACTCACGATTAAAAAATCGACATATAAAATTGCAAGATCCTAATAAAATTTCAACATGTTTTAATATCGCTCCAAAAATCATTCAAAACCTGCGACTCTTAATATGACTCGATGTTAAGTAGAAAATAGCTTTTTGGGTATAGAACCAGCAAAGTAACTATTAAGTTTACTCTTACACAATCACATAGGCCCAAAATTGAACATCAAACTCAAATGAGATTCTCATGTCTGGATAAAGTATATTCAATATAGTACTGCTGTGGGAAGGAACTAATTGGGGAGCAAACTGTTGAGGCTTTATACTGAATAAAGCTTGTGTCCTCTGTATTACTTTTATTGCTAGCATAGTTTTAAAGATGTTCAGATCCAAGAGAATCCAAGGGGATGCTTGTGGGGTTTCCCCTACAAAAATGAATGAGGCCAATGCTTTAGAGTTTAAACATTGCTCATTTAGGCACCAAAGTTGTATGCCTTGGATGCTCAACAAAACTTAGCAAGTGTTCCTGTACCAGTTCCCAGTTGTAGAAAGAAATGCCATCACAATTTGTGCCAATTGTTGTAGAAATAGTGAAAAACCTTCTGTAAACATTCTAAAAGAGTAGCATCAAAGCATGGCTGCTAATCAGAAGCAAGAAATTAATGCACTAATAAAAGCACCAGCATGCAAAGTACATGTAAAAAAACTAAATCCGGAACCACACCGCACCAGCTTCAGGATATCCCTAAACAGTTAACCAGTAAGATCAAAATTAGATTTTCCATGGAGGAAGAGTGTAAAACCTTCTTCTCGAGAAGCTTCACCCATGGATGTGATCATGGGAAAGCTGAATCCTCTATAGAACACACATACTAAAGTACCATAATTTTATGCTAGTCTTGAAATTCCAGAGGGTACATCACAAGCAAAAGAGGAGCGGAGCATGGCTATATTTTCAAAGCAAATTGTCTCGTTGATGCAATGGAGAGAATATCGGATATCCAGTGCAAGTTGAGAAGAAGTGTATTAGATACCATGACGATTGACTTTAGTGTAAGTGGGAGATTGAAAGTAGTATGAACGTAGTACATCTTTAATGTTTCCACACATACTTGTTGTCACATAAACATTATAAGGTATCATCCCTGAACAACCCCCACCCCCCCAAAAAAACAAAACAAATAACATATAATCCAGTTTGGTCATCCTTAAAACTTGAAAGATGTTGAAGTTGCAAGTCTGCAACATTTTTTCAACTCCACTGACCCAAATGAAGAACATTTTCACTTATCAAAGTAAAATTTCAATAACATTTTCTAGTAAAACAATTTATTTGACAAAAAACAAAGTAGATGAAATATACAACAGAATAGTTTTATTGACACTGTCAAAGGTCAGTCATATTACCGTTAAATGTTTTCAGAACATCAAAGTTACTTACAATTTGACACGTATTTGAACGTCCCAATCATCCTCGCTCCCTCGCCAAATTTCCAACTCTCACCACCAAAACAAATTCAACAACCAAGAAAACCAAATGATTTACAGACATCTCTAACAGAAGAATCAACAGACAACCTTGATTAACCTAAACAAACAGATATACAAAGCCATAATAGACAAAGTGCATCCATACCAAATAAAAAGCAACTATGAAGCCACCAGCCGCAGGAGCCTTCCGAATGGAATCCATCTATGAAATTCTTCTGGTGGCGGTATGAAGATAGTCAACAACAAAGCAACCTGTCTGTTTATATCAGTGTAGAAAAAGGAAAAAAATCTCATTTGCTATTGATTCTTCACTTTCCCACATAATGCAATAACGTCTTACTACTCTGTACACTTCAAGCCAGTAAGATACACCTGAGACTGAATGACTGTCCTCCCAATTCTAAAACCTGGTACTACCGTCAACGCCACCTTCGGCCTACTCTTCCCCAGAAATATTACCGTCTTTGTGACATCTTCCATGTACACCAATGAAAAATCAACCCCTCTTTCCACCTGAAATATCTCAATTACAGGATTGAACGAATGTGCCAATTTGTGAAGCAACCATACCGAGCTAGCCATTTTAACAAAGGACTCGTAGAATACACTCAATGACCTCCATGAGTCCAATACAACTTCCTTTCTATCAAAATTCCTAAAAATCGATGATTCCATTGTAGGATGTATAATCTTTTCATATTTATTCTCACAAAACCTTGAAAAATCACATCTTGGATTCCTATTTAAGATCTCCATGGGATTTCCCGACACATGTTCGATTAATTGCTTCAAACAATTGTTCTCACCCTTATTCAAACCATCACCATTGCACACAATTTCACTCCCCTCCAAACCAAAATCTCTGACATCAAAACCTTGAAACATCGCCAAACAAACATAGGACAAGAACGCATACTTATTATGCCCTTTTTTTGCATAATCAACATTAGAATAAACCGAATTCGCAGCCAAATTCAAATCCCACCCAGCTTTCTTCATCAAAGCAATCAAGAGCTTAGTAAAATCACGCAATGATTTCCACGTATCACGCAACATAGAATCAAAAACCCGAATCGTCAACAAAAACTCAGTACTACTCGAATTCGACTTCAAATTATTTGACAATTTTTTTGAGCACTTCAAATTAAACAGTTCAATCTCATTCAACTTTTTCTTACAAAGTAAAACTTCATCATCTTTAACATCAATATCAGATTGTAATCGATTTACCATAGTTTCCAATGCTCGAAGTTTGCTTTGATTCTCCTGAACTTGAGCTTCCAAACAAGACCCAACTGGTGAATTAAAATCAAAATTGAATTTAGGGTTTACCCTAGATTCTTTATACAATTCTCTCACCTCATAGAGTTTCTGAAGCTGCAAAACCAAAGCTTTATCTGCCAACTTAATACTTCCTTCATTAAACGGAACCTGGGCTGTTTGTAGCTGAAGATACGAAGCTTCAAACGACGAAGTAATTGCAAATATAGAAGAAATCAGGTTTTTGGCGAAGTGGGTATTGATGGGTTGGATTGCGGTAAGTTTTTTCGGAGGACAGACGAAGTGGGTAGGGTCGGGTTTGATGACTACGACTTTCTGGTCGGTGATGAACTCTTCAGATGAGTCGAGGAGAGAGAAAACGGCATCGTCGGCGGTGGCGGCGGCGGCCGGTTCGTTCTCTTCCGAGAAGAATTCGAAGGTTTTGGCCTTGAAAGCAAGTGCAAATTTTTGGAACATTTCGGAGATTTGGGGAGGTTTTGATGAACCATCCATTTCTGTCATCTCTCAATTAAGCCCCCAAAATCTACTCTGTTTTTCTCTCTCTTCCCCCAAAAGAAACAAATTCTTACAACATATATATCAGTGTCTATATATATAATAATAATAATAATATGTATATGTTGAGATAGAAATAAGCTCTGTAATCTTCAAAGCTTCAAGTTCTAGAGAGAGAGATTATAGGGTGAGAATGGTGGTGCTTTGGATGACTTAGAAGGAAGGCATGTGTGTCATAAGTGTTTACTATTAAACTTTTTTCCCTGTGGAATTTTGTTTCCTTCTCATTATGTTCTGCAGTTTGTACTCTCTTTTTTATTACTATTAGTATTCAACTTATATATGATTTATTTTACTATTTTAGTACTAAGGCTTTGAAATTCTTTTCTTTTCTTAGACTCAATTTAGAAATGTTAATTTTAATCGAATACGATATAATCATAATTTTAATAAAATAATATTAGCTGAAAAAAATTATAATACACTTGAACAATTCTAACATAAAAGATTAAACAAGTTTTAAATTAATTAAAAAAAGTCATGCAATATATGTCCCGAAAAGCCATTTGGTTGTGTATGTGGGTGAGATCTAAATTTGAGATTTCCAAACAAAGATCGCCGCCACCAGCAGTGGTAGAAACCGACATAGACGGCAGCTCTGGAAACAAAAGAAGCTTCAAACTAGAGAAATGACTGGATTTTGACACATCTTTTGAATTCATCTCCATACCTCGGTTAGTAACTAAAAATCCTAAATGACTGTAATATAGGCTCAAACCCATGTTTCCTCTATCTAAAAGGGAGATCCAAGCACATATCAACCCAAGAGCAGATCGTATGTCCTCATTTTTTATATTTTAGTTGTGTCCTCCACTTCAATTTTGACATTTGGTCTTTTATTTAATTTTATAGTTGATTGATGTTAAGTAAGAGGGTATGTGTCAAAATTTAAGTTGAAGACACAGAAGAAACGTGAAAAATGAAGATAGAACATTTGTTCTCGTCGTTGATATCTCATAGAATATGTCCCATATGATAAGTTCACATCGGTATTCATAACACTAGTACACACTTTAATGGGATAAAAGTACCTTTTGCCAAAAATTAAAAGAGTGGCAATCCTAACCATCAGTAGTTGGGGATAAATTATTTTTGGTTTACAAATAACTTCCACAGTGGTTAATTATTTTGTTAGCATGTTGAATTTTTTGATTTCTTGGGAATTGGGACGAACTTTTTCTCTTTTCTGGTTTTTGACTTGTTGGGTGAGAAGTTTACTCTAACGGTCAAAACTAGGATGATATGAGATTGAGCCATTCAGGTACAAGTTTGGTCTTTTCTGGGCGACGACCGTTACTTCCATTTTCTACAATTAAAATCTTCATTTATTTAAAAAATTAATTTTAACAAAACTAGCCTTAATTATAAAATGATACATATTCTCAAGTTAAGTCTTAATATTTTTTTTTTTGGAACATAGGGATTAGTAATCTTCACTTTTAATTTTTACATTTTTTTAAAACACAAATTTTGTTATAGACTCAATTATAATACAATTTTCATATAATATAATTGGTTCTGGTTTTATATCCTTGCTAGTAAACTTGTAAGATTAAATGTAACTTTTAAAGTAAAATAATATTTTCAAACTCAAAAAGTGATTTATTTTATTTTTTAGTATCACTTTCTATATAATTTTCAGTAATTGTATTGTCTACATCAAATGAATTTATATTAATTTTGAATTTTAAAATATCTCAATTTAACTTTAATTTATATTTTGGAATGGGTAAAATATTATATTGATGAAATTATTCTTTTATTACTGAAAATAACAGGCAATACATTCTAAGAACCCTAAAAAATTACCAATCTTGTTGAATGACTTGCCAAGATTCTAGATAAATTTAAAGGTGATTCTAGGGACTACAAGACAAAGTTTGATATAATAGTCCAAAAGCAGTTGTTGCTTACTAAAATATACATCCATATATATAGTCCGCTTCTCCAACGAACTGGAAGGAGCGAACTAAAAACGAACTGTTTATAACGACGGTTTTTTTCGTCGTATAAACATAAAGTTAAGCTATTTTTATCTTTATAACGACGGAAAAAAATCGTCATTATTTATAATCGGTTCATTTCTTGGATTCATTCCCAGGGTATATATATATATATGGTACGTAGAAAGTTGACTATGCAAATATCATAAAAGACTCTTTTTTCTTCTTCTTTTTTTTGTAGAATGGTAAGATATTCTCAAGTCAGTTTACGTGTTAACTGATATTAAATATTTTCTCAGACAATCTTAAGAACTTTATATTTCTCTAATATTACGTTTGGATTGGAAAAATGAATATAGGAATGGAATGATAAAAAAATATTTTTGGTTGCTCTATTAATTAAAATGGAATGAACTATTCTCATTTTTTCCAAATTTATGAATTTTATTTCTTGAGAGATGGCATAAAGTGACTCATTCCAATTGGAATAAAATTAATCATTCTATTATCTATTCCATTTTTTATTTTTTTTTATTCTTTAAAACATAAATATTATTGTTAGTTATATTCTATAAGAACTATGTTGACAGTGTGTCAGTTTGTTTGTGTATTTCAGATTATGTTTGGAGAAATTCTCTAGCCTCTCCCATTAATGGGAGGGGTAGGTTAGGGTTGTTAAAATAAAGTCAAGACTTAGACTCACGGCAAATATGGAAAATTTTATATTATAAAATCAAACATATTTAAGTACGACTTAAACTAATCTTAATTGTTAATTTGTTAATTTCATTGATGAAAATTCTTTTCATTACTTTATTAACTACTTAACAATTATATTGTCTAAATTAATTAATACTTCATTCATTCATTCAAATTAGAGGAACATTTTTAGCTTTTAAGTAGTATGCTACAATTCAAAATTAATAATAAAAAGTTGTTTAAATTTAGTATAAATAATTTTATTTAATTGTAAATTAACTAAAAAATCAAGTCATTCGTTCCATAAAAGAGTTCTATAAATAAATTCATAATTATATGAATTATCGTATTTGTTATTTTCATAACTTAAATGAATTCATATTTATTTAAAAGTTAAAATGTACTTTATTTTTAAATTTAAAATGGATGGTGTATGCATTATTAACATTTAAAATGGAGATTTGTTATCTATATATGGTTGTATATATAATATAAAGAATTATTAATGGTTGACAAAGTTGTATAATTAACATAACAACCATTTTTTGTTTAAGCTAATTATTATTATTAACAATGGAGATTCGTTATCTTTGTTCCTAGCATCACAATCATGGTGTCTTCTCCTTGTTTGCATGCGGATTTTTAGGCCTAAAAATATTAATAATTGCTTTGTTCTTTAAAGTGATATTTTTGGTTTTTATTGCCTTTGCTTTTTTGGTTCAAAGGAAAAAAGGCAACTATAAAAGGACAATTATTGGTGTATCAACATGTCTTCTTTTCACTTTTTTCTTTTTTTCCTGATTTATTTGCATTCACAATAATTTCCTTTATTTCCTATCCCCATTATACAGTGTGTATATTGATTTTTCCAATAATAAAATTTAAAAGTATGTGATATTTTTAAATTTAAAATTGATTTAAATTTAATCAATACATATTGTAACTTATTTAGAAAAAAAAAGACTATTACTTATAAAATTTATTATTTTTATAATTTTTAGCAAAGTTATTAAGTTTGAGAATGCATCAAATTGACTTTATAAAAGTTAATAATAATCTTATAATTTATAAAAGAGATAGTGTAATTTATCAATTGTATTCCATTTGTAAAATAATTTTTATTTTATTTTAAATTTTAAGTAATTTATGGAGTGAATATTGAGTTAATATTGAATAGATTGTACATAAGATCAATATTAACTTTTAAAAGTTAATTTGTGATATTTTAAATTTAAATTAATATGATTCATTTAAATTTTGAAAATAATAAATTTTATAATTAATAAAGATACTTTTATAATAATACTCCATAGTCCATAGTTATAAAATGATTTCTTTTCTTTTATATAATTTAAGAAAATTAATTTAAGTGGCAATTTTTAACATAAATTTTTCACATATACCCCTTAATATGGAATTAATGAATAAGTTAATTACTCCTTACTTATCACACTGGAACTTTCAACTTCATTGATTGACATGTTAAAGTTCATAACAATAGAACTTTAACCAAAGAGAATACAAAACATTAAATGTGGTGATAAAAATAATGACATTGATTGTTGTTTCTTCAAAAAAAAAAGTAATGGTTGAATATTTATTATAAGGGCATAAAAGTAAAACAATGAACCAACTAAATTTTATAAATAGTAAGTAGCCTATATATTGAGACATCTCAAAATAGAAAATCAGCCTATAACTATGGAACGGAGGGAGTATTTATAATTATATGGACATAAATTAAATAAATTTATATCAATTTTAAATTTGAATACTTTTGAAATTAATTTTTAAAAAATAAGTCGATATTATTTTTATAATTTAAAAACTAAGAGTAAAAAAGCCATGTGACAATAACGTTAAGATGTGTATGATTGATGAGTTGTCCACTAAAATGAGGGTGTGAAATATTATTTTGCATATATAGAGAATTGTCTTTTGACTCCCTTACCCTGGAGAATAAAATCCTATATAAAGATTAAGATAGAGAGTTAAATAAAGATGAGGAAACTGTCGAATAATGATTTGTTAATGTATTCTTTAAAGTTAAGAAAAGATAGCTTATTAAAAAAACTGTTGTGAATGCTCTAATATAAGTCGTTTTAGAGAAATATTTTTGTTTATTAATATAAATCGTTTGATAATTTCACGTAAACATTCATTGTTTAATTTCCAATATTACCCCAAATATTAAATATAAATTTGGTTCTCTCACTATTCAATGTCTAATAAATAATAGAAAATTGTTAAATCCACAACACTTTTTATTATTTTCACAACAAAAGTGTCGCTGTAGATGTATAGCGACGGTGAAAACCGTTGCTATAGAATCTATAGCAACACTTTTGTTGTGAAAATAACATTTTTTTGTTGTGAATTTAACAAATTTTTAAATAATACTCTTTTTCCAATACAGGGCAATACAGACAATTAATATTATATTTAATGTTTTACAACCATTTCCTTAATGTAAGACCCCAAATTATTAATAAATAAAATTTAATTACACTATTTATTATTTTGAAATAGTAAAGGTTGATTGGATTAATGTGGTTAGTTATGGGTAAAATGCGCAAATATTTCAAATAAGCGGTGGTTATAAAATATTCATTGTTGTCGGGAATATTCGTTTGGTCGTGGAATATTCTTCTTTATCGGGAATATTAAATGCACTGACATCCTTGATCTTTTATTAGGGCCCCATAACGAAAAAGCAATTGGATGAAAAAACGACAAGTATAAGATGTTTATAAATAACAGTAGTTATTATGAATTAATCTTGTTGGAATACTAGGTGGTTAAAACACGATGTCTGGCGTTGTGCAGACAAGAAGCACCTGCAGTATTGCACCAATTATTGATTCTTACGTGAAGAATGCACTACCCAATAATTATTACAGTAATTATTGTTCAATATTTTATTTTATTGATTGATAATAATTGCGTTGATATTTTATATTATTGTTGTTTCAATAATTGTCACTACACAAGTATTTTCCATTATCGAAACAATAATTCATATTATCCGAATAATATTATTAGATAACATTATTGGTAATGTCTAGAAAGTTACGTAAGGAGAGGTTTGGTCACCTAATTAATTGCGGCATGAAGAAGGAGAAATTCTTATTGGAAAGCCTCGTCTTTCTTGAGGAGCTACACGGTTGCCCGATCCTATGATTCTGTAATATTATTTGTGAATAATTAATTATTGATTTATATGATGAGAAAAATATTCATTTTATGTGGATATAGATGGAGAAAATTTTTAAAGTGACAATTGTTGAAAATCGATATTTTATCTTTTCCGATAAAATAATATTTTATTATATTATTATAATATAATAATAGTGATATTTTTATAATGAATGTGGGATATATGAGTATATGAAGAGGAAGAGTATTTTTGTTGTAAAAGTTATTTAAAACATGTTAAACATGCATGTGCGCCCATTTCTTGACTGAAATTTGATTATAGCTTGTAAAATCGTTCGTTTATGAATTTTGGTCAATTTCTGTTGGGAATTTGGAAAAACTTTCTTCTGCAAAGTTGTAGAGAATTGAATTTCCTATAAAAAATCGCAAGATTCGAATTTTCTGATAAAAGGGCTATTTATTATGAATTATTGAAGTTTCAAAGTTCCGAAATTCCAAAATAATTGATTTTTGGAAGTTTTAATTGTTTTAGTTAACAAAAATGTTTTTGTTGTCTTTGGAACATGTGTGGCTGATTTGTTGACCAAAGAAGAGGGTGCGTAGGAATTTAATATATATATATTAATATTATATTAAATTTTCTGATTTGGTGTTCTAAGCATTTTCCTATAAATAGGGTGCTTAGGTTAGAATTGAAAATCACACCAGAAACTAAAGATTTCTCTCTCTTTCTCTCTCTATAATATCGAGCGTATTTTGTGAATATTTTAGTACTTTGAGTATTGATATACGGTGTTAGTTCTTTCAAAGACTATATCCGATATTCCGATTGTAATCTTATTCTTTCGAGGTAAGGATGTTATTTTATTCAAAAATGATATTATTTCTTCAATATCATTATCTTAGAATTATTGGTGGGAACTTTTATCAAATTTAGAACTTTTCATATCGGGAGTTACTATTCACGAGTTACTATTCACGATTCATTTATTCACGAGTACTATTCTTAAGCGTGATGATATTTTTGTGAAATTTCTATCTTTTGGTGTTGAGTTACTTATTCACGTATACAAAGACTTATTCACGTATATTTATTATTTATTCAGAAAAATTAAATTTTCTTTTCTATGTCCAAGATTGTCTGTTATAGTTCATGTGACGCCCCCAAAATAGGTATACAACACCCATTCTGAGTCGTCAAAATACATGGTACAGAAACAACTACAACTTTATTAACAACATAAAAAGCGTGAGTTTAAATACAAATATTATCATCTAGACAATATCCACACTCAAATAAGTCCTCAGTACAATTATTGATACATTATTTTACAAAAATAGTGAGGACTACTAAAACGACTTCTAGAACCATCATTCCACACCCCGACTAGTACTCGCTACATTCTCGCCTCCTGAGAAGAAAAATGGAACAACAAGGAAAAAGGGTAAGCTCAACTAGCCCAGTAAAGAACATTATGACTAAGATAATATAAAACAAATTATCGTTAGTCTTCAACAGGAAAAAAATCGAATAGAATACAATAGACAACAAGTTTTAAATCAATATTCACAACGGAAATAATAATTCATTAGAAGAGTTAAGTAGAGAATGCAAACTACTATCTTCTATATATGAATTTAAAAAGTTCATCGTCATCTTTTATCCTGTAACATCAATCAATATATATCGGAATCAAATATTCATCTTTGCACTACTGTGCCAAAGATATTCATCGATTAGTCATGTTCATCTAAACACTGCTCATCTTTGCACTACTCTGGCCAAAGATATTCATCGAAATCATTCATCTTTGCACTACGCATCAAAGATATTCAATTATATCATCATTTAGGCGAGGATGATGAAAAATATTTTAAAGAAAATGAATCCAGTGAAACAAAAGAATAAATATTAAGTGTAAGACCCCAAAATTTTTTTTAAATAAAAAGGAATTTCCTTTATTTATTATTTTGAAATAGTAAGGGTTGATTTGATTAATGTGGATAGTTAAGGGTTAAATACATAAATATTTCAAAATAAGCAAGTGGTTATAAAATATTCATTTTTGTGGGAATATTCGTTTGGTCGTGGAATATTAAATCATCTTTGTGTGAGAATATTAAATGCGACGCAGTAGGTATGTGTGGGCCCCATAACTAAAAGCGATTGGATGAGGAAACGACAAATATAAGTTGTTTAAAAATAACGGCGTAATTATTATCAAGTTATTATCGTTGGAATACCCGTTGGTTAAAACACACTAATCTGGCGTTGTTGAACAAGAAGATACTCAGTATTGCATCAATTATTGATCCTTACGTAAGAAGGCACTACTCAATAATTTTCACGATGATTCTTTGTTCAATATTTTATTTTATTGATTCAATAATTGTTGCGTTGATATTTTATATTATTATTGTTTGATAATTGTCTTCGCACGTATTTCCATTATCGGATCAATAATTCATATTATTTGAATAATATTATTAGATAACATTATTGGCAATGTCTAGAAAGTTACATCTAAGGAGAGGTTTGGTCACCTAATTGCGCTTGCCCCGAAGGAGAGATCCTTATGAAAAGCCCCCTCTTTCCGGGAGCGGACTGGTTGTTATAAATGTGATTACGTAATATTATTTGTGAATAATTAATTATTGATTCATATGATAAAGAAATATTTATTTTATATGAATATAAATGATGGATTTATTTATGTGGTTATTAATGAAGGAATTAATGTTGAGGTGTTTTATCGGTATTTTATCGGATTGGAGGTGTTAAAAAATCAAATCGGTTTTTTGAGATATATTGTGGGGTTATAATTTTTAATCCAATAGTTGGATTGTGGTAATTTTTGGGTATGTTATACATACATAAGTTGAGTATATGTCCACAAATTTTGAGCCGTTAAAATGCACGAATGATTTGTTGTGAATTTTAAGAGGTGTCTGATTCTAAATTAGGTTTATAATTGATTTTGGTGGAAAATTCTAGAATTGAGTGGGCCCCACTTGTGGTTGGTGAAGAAATGTCTTTGAATTTTATTTCAAATGTGGTGGGTGGCAATAGTAGCGAGGTAAAGCCATCAGTAGCGTGTCAAGTCTGCCTTGGCGGCTAACATTTTCCTATAAATAGAGGGCTAAGTTAGAATTGAAAATCACACCGTAAACAAAGTTTTTCTCTTTCTCTCTCTATATTATTGAGCGTATTTTGTGAGTATTTAGATACTTTGAGAGTTCTTTGCTCAAGACAAGTTTCATTCAAAGATCACTTGAGCCTTTCCTTCAAGAAATCTTGATTCTTTGAGGTAAGGGATATTATTTTTTTTCGTAATGATATTATTTCTTCAATATCATTATGCTGAAATGTTGATCTGAAGTTTTTATCAAATTTGGAACTTTTCATGTCGGGGTTACTATTCATGAGTTACTATTCACGAGTTACTATTCATGAGTTACTATTCACGAGTACTATTCACGTAAGCGTGAAAATGTTTTTTTTGTGGAATTTCTATCTTTTGGTGTTCGGAGTTACTATTCAAGTATATCTTTAAGACTATTCACGTATCCAAGACTATTCACGATATCTAAGACTATTCATCTGAAAATAAAATTTCTTCTTTTTCGTCCAAAATATCTATTCGGATACTAGCTTTGATTGTATCCATGTTTTGATCATTCTTGAATTTTACACCACTATGATTATTTTTGAGGTATTTTTGGACGTGGATAAAACCAAGTACGAATCCTTAATCCTTAATCCTTGTCATTTTGTTTCTTTGGATTCGATTTCTTTAAAAATATTTTCATCATCCTCGGTCTTAAATGATGATATTATTGAATATCTTTGGCTGTGGTAGAATGCAAAGATGAATGATTTTGAAGAATATCTTTGGCCCGTAGTGCAAAGATGAGAAGGTGTTTAAATGAACATGACCGGTGATGAATATCTTTGGCCTTTAGTGCAAAGATGAAGCAGTGTTGAGATGAACATGAATAGATTGATGAATATCTTTGGCCCTGTAGTGCAAAGATGAATATTTGATTTGAGATGAATATTGATTGATGTTACTGAGGATAAAATATTGATGATGGACCGTTAAATTCATAGATTATAGTAGATTTCATTCTCTACGTAACTCTTACATGAATTATTATTTCATTGCGAATATTGATCTCGAAACTTGTTGTCTATTGTATTCTATCAGATTTTTCCCTGATTGGAGACTAACGATAATTTGTTGTATATTATCTTAGTCATAATATTCTTCTTGGGCTAGTTGAGCTCACCCTTTTCCTTGTTGTTCCATTTTTCTTCTCGGGAGGCGAGAATGTAGCGAGTACTAGTCGAGGTATGGAATGAAGGTTCTAGAGAGAGTTGTTTTAGTAGTCCTCACCATTTTGTAAAATAATGTATCAATAATTATGATGGGGATTTATTTGCGTGTGGATATTGTCTAGAAGATAATATTTGTATTTAAACTCACGCTATTTCTTTGTTGTGATAATAAAGTTGTAGTTGTTTTGCACACCATGTATTTGGCGAATTTCAGAATGGGTGATGTATACCTATTTTGGGGGCGTCACGAGTTAATATCGAGCTTAGGATATGATCTCTGGCGGAGATCGGTGAATAGAACTAGGAGGGAGAGCGAGTAAAACCTTCGCTAGTGTGTCCTACCTAAGCTTATTTGTTGGTTGGTCATATTATAGGGGTATTATGTGATTTGTTAATTTATTTAATTAACCCTTGTTTTATGATAGTTTTTTTAGAATGGTCACGGTGAGAGCGTTAACAATGGAGTGAATGAGATCGTGGAGACACCTCAATCGCCAACCGGGATAATGTGATGTCGAAGTGAAGAAGGAATTAGAGATATCCATGTGGTGAGTGAAGAATTGATAGTTGCACCCGAGATAATCGCAGAGGTAAAACGGTGAGAGTGAGGAAGAAGAGGAAGAAGAGGTACCGAAGAGAGTTTATTAGAGGTATTTTATGATCGAAATATAGAATTGCAAAATCGTATTCATGAGTTAGAAGAAAAAAGCTAAAGAATTGCAAAATGTGGAGCAAAAGGATGCAACGATTCAAGCTTGTGTTACCCGTCACGTGATGCTTGAATGAAGCACTCTTTGGCGAGTATAAGATGATAAAGTGGAATGAAATTTGAAAGAAGAAATAAGCTGAACAGTGAGAATAAGTGATGCATGGGTAAAAGGCTTTGCGACGCGTTGATATTATGGAAAGAGATGTCCAATCTAAAAAGAGAAGATTTAACGATGACGGAAGGCGTCGGCGTGACAACATCAGCACCATCAACAAATTCTAGGGAAGAGAACGATCGCCCGGTTAGATACTCTACAGATGTGGAGAGGAGGGACATATAAGGTCAAACTGTTCAAAGCCTTCCAAGGTATACTATAATTGTGGAAAAGAAGGACATATCGCCGAGATTATGCGATATCGAAACCGATCCGGCGAGAATGGTGACTCAAAAGGACGTCCCAGAAAAGTTAAAGTCAAGCGGTTCTTGGAAGAAGCGTTTGTCGTGACCGATCAAAAAATGCGAGGAACCCGAACGAAGTTAGCACAGGTTAGTTAATTATAAATTCTTGCGAAGTATATACCTTACTAGATATCCGGTTCTACCCATTCTTTTATCTCTCTTGCTTTTGCGCTCAGCGTTTGAACTTGACTACGGAGAAATTAGACTTTGACCTATTTATGGAGAATCAGTTAGGAGAAACTTTCATTACATCTGTTGTTTAGAAATCTTGTTTGATTCAGGTTGGCACTATCACATTACTGTTAACCTTATTTCTATAGAGATATTTGCTTTTGATGTGATTTTAAGGTTAACTACTCATCATGCCAAATTGATTGCTTTTGTAAGGTTGTTAGTTTTCATATTCTAAGCAACTTTGTTATTCAATTCAAGCAATCAAACCATTGTAATCAAACATTTTCATATCAAGCCATGAAGTCATTCGTTTATTACGGATGTCAAGTTTTCTTAGTCCATGTTATGGATTTGAATAAAGACACGTCGATTTGAATAATATTCTGTTGTTATTGATTTTCCCGATGTATTTCGAAGAATTTCTTGGCTTACTCCCAAAGCTTCGATATTAAATTTTGTATCGACTTTGAACCGGTACAAAACTCATTTCTAAAATCTCATATCGAATGGCTCTATTGAACTTGGAGTTAAAAATTCAACTATAGAATTTGGTACACTGAGCCTTTATCTTGTGACTTCCTTTGTGGAATTCACCTAAGCGAGACTCTCATAGAGGCGTCATATTCGTGCGATAGTAAAGCGATAGGTGTCATTGTGATGTTTATCCAAGATTGGGATATGAGTCACAGTTGAGAGCAACCTAAGTCGATGTCGAAATCGTAGCTTTCTAGGCTTAGTTGGTTATTATCGGAGATTCGTTGAAGGATATTCTCGAATCGCTATTTCATTATCATGGTGACTTCGTAGAGATACAAAATTCGAATGGAGCAAGGAATCGGGAAGAGCTTGAAGAACTCAAGAGGAGACTCATTTCAAACACATGTTACGACCATGCCATCCCGGAAAAGCGAACGTGGTAGGCGGCGTGTTGAGTAGAAGATCATATCGTGAACGAGTGCGATGATGTCAAGTATACGACAGAGCCAACTTTAATAGAAAAAGTTAAGGTTGCTCAAGCCACCCAACCCGGAAATGATGCGTATGAAGAAGAAAGTACAAGAAGGAGTTATTTTGGCGAGAATTGATGAAGAAGGAATACTTGAGTCCACTCTAGACTTTGTGTTCCTAACGACTACGATTTGAAGTACAAGATTATGATGGAGGCACACAATACACCATTTGCAATCCATCACGGAAGTACTAAATGTATCGTGATCTTGACATACATTTTGGTGGAATAATATGAAGAGAGATTGCAAAGTTTATCTCGATGTGTTTAACTTGTCAACGTGTAAAAGGCGGAGCATCTAGTACCTAAGGGTCCGTTGCAACCACTTGAGATTAGGAATGGAAGTGGGAACACATTACCATGGATTTAGATTACGGGTCTTCCTACGGTTTCTCAAGGCATCAATGCTATTTGGGTTATTGTTGATAGATTAACCAAGTCCGCTCATTTCTTGCCGATATCCGGAGACTTATTCCCTTGAACGTTTTGCTAGTATATGCGTGAATGAGATTGTGAAGTTGCATGGCATGCCTGTATCCATAGTTTCGGATCGTGACCCAAGATTCACTTCAAGATTTTGGGTTAACTTGTAAAAAGCTATGGGCACGGATTTGCGATTTAGTTTGGCTTACCATCCTCAAACGGATGGGCAATCGAGAAGGACTACTCAAACTCTTGAAGATATATTAAAACTCGTGTCCTAGATTTCAAAGGAAGTTGGGATAAGTACACGCCATTGGTGGAATTCTCATACAACAATAGTTATTAAACAAATATAGGCATGGTTCCATTCGAAGCATTATATGGACAAAATGTCATTATCCAATATGTTGGGATGAGGTGGGTGAAGCAACATTGTTGGGACCCGAGTTAAGACGTATGACTAATGATTCGATTAAGCGATACAAGCGGCACAAGATCGACAAAAGAGTTATCGCGGATCTTCATTGAAAGGATGTGGAATTTAATGTAGGGATCATGTATTGTTATGAGGGAATTACAAGATTTGGGGAAGAGAAAGCTCAAATCCACGATTTATTGGTCCATTTCAAATTCTTGACCGAAGTAGGAAATGTAGCCTATAGACTTGCGTTACCTCCAAGTATGTCTCGTGTTCATAATGTGTTTCACATATCGCATTTCGTAAATATGTGAAAGACCGAACCACGTTATTGAAGTTAGAAACCGGACGAGATAGCCAGAAGACTTAACGTATGAGGAGGTACCTATCAAGATCTTGGATAGGAAGGAGCATGTCCCTACGTATGAAAGGTCATACCACAAGTTAAAGTTTTGTGGAGGAATCATGCTATGAGAAATGACTGGGAATTGGAAACGGAAATGAAAGCGAGGTATCCTCACCTTTTCAAAAAACACGTGTACGTCGTCAATTTTGAGGACGAAATTTCATAAGGAGGGAGGTTGTAAGACCCGAAATTTTTTAAATAAAAAGGAATTTCCTTTATTTATTATTTTGAAATAGTAAGGGTTGATTTGATTAATGTGGATAGTTAAGGGTTAAATACGCAAATATTTCAAAATAAGCAAGTGGTTATAAAATATTCATTTTTGTCAGGGAATATTCGTTTGGTCGTGGAATATTATTAAATCGTCGGGGAATATTAAATGACGGCCAAGACCTTTGTGTGGGCCCCATAACGTATAAAAAAGCGATTGGATGAGGAAAACGACAAATATAAGTTGTTTAAAATAATAGCAGCGTAATTATTACCAATTAATATTGTTGGAATACCGGTGGTTAAAAAACACACTAATGGCGTTGTTGAACAAAGAAGCACTTGCAGTATTGCATCAATTATTGATCCTTACGTAGAAGGCACTACTCAATAATTTTCACGGTAATTCTTGCTCAATATTTTATTTTATTGATTCAATAATTGTTGCGTTGATATTTTATATTATTATTGTTTGATAATTGTCCGCACAAGTATTTCCCATTATCGGATCAATAATTCATATTATTTGAATAATATTATTAGATAACATTATTGGCAATGTCTAGAAAGTTCGTCTAAGGAGAGGTTTGGTCACCTAATTGCGGCAAGAAGATGAGAGATCCTTATTGGAAAGCCCCCTCTTTCTGAGGAGCGACTGGTCATCATAAATGTGATTACGTAATATTATTTGTGAATAATTAATTATTGATTCATATGATAAGGAAATATTTATTTTATATGAATATAAATGATGGATTTATTTATGTGGTTATTAATGAAGGAATTAATGTTGAGGTGTTTTATCAAGTATTTTATCGGATTGGAGGTGTTAAAATCAAATCGGGGTTTTGAGATATATTCATGGGGTTATAATTTTTAATCCGACCGTTGGATTGTGGTAATTTTTGGGTATGTTATACATACATAAGTTGAGTATATGTCCACAAATTTTGAACCGTTAAAATGCACGAATGATTTGTTGTGAATTTTAAGAGGTGTCGGATTCGAAATTAGGTTTATAATTGATTTTGGTGGAAAATTCTAGAATTGAGTGGGCCCCACTTGTGGTTGGTGAAGAAATGTGCTGAATTTTATTTCAAATGTGGTGGGTGGCAATAGTAGTAGAGGTAAAGCCATCGGTGCAGTCAAGTCTGCCTTGGTAAGGGCTAACATTTTCCTATAAATAGAGGCTAAGTTAGAATTGAAAATCACACCGAAACAAGTTTTTCTCTTTCTCTCTATATTATTGAGCGTATTTTGTGAGTATTTAGATACTTTGAGAGTTCTTTGTCAAATTACAAGTTTCATTCAAACATCACTTAGACCTTTTCCTTAGAAATCTTGATTCTTTGAGGTAAGGGATATTATTTTTTTCGTAATGATATTATTTCTTCAATATCATTATCTTTGAAATGTTGATCCGAAGTTTTTATCAAATTTGGAACTTTTTCATATGGGGTTACTATTCATGAGTTACTATTCACGAGTTACTATTCATGAGTTACTTATTCACGAAGTACTATTCATTAGCGTGAAAAAATGTTTTTTGTGGAATTTCTATCTTTTGGTGTGAGTTACTATTCACGATATCGGCAAGACTATTCACGATATCTGACTATTCACGATACTCAAGACTATTCATCGGAAAATAAAATTTCTTCTTTTCGTCCAAAATATCTATTCTGGATACTAGCTTTGATTGTATCCATGTTTTGATCATTCTTGAATTTTACACCACTATGATTATTTTTGAGGTATTTTTGGACGTGGATAAAACCAAGTACGAATCCTTAATCCTTAATCCTTGTCATTTTGTTTCACTGGATTCGTTCTTTAAAAATATTTTTCATCATCCTCAGTCTTAAATGATGATATTATTGAATATCTTTGGCCTGTAGTGCAAAGATGAATGATTTCTGAAGAATATCTTTGGCCTGTAGTGCAAAGATGAACAGGTGTTTAAATGAACATGGACCGATCGATGAATATCTTTGGCCTTTAGTGCAAAGATGAGCAGTGTTGAGATGAACATGACCGATTGATGAATATCTTTGGCACATGTAGTGCAAAGATGAATATTTGATTTGAGATGAATATTGATTGATGTTCTGAGGATAAAATATTGATGATGGATTTGTTAAATTCATAGATTATAGTAGATTTCATTCTCTCACGTAACTCTTCTATGAATTATTATTTCATTGCGAATATTGATCTCGAAACTTGTTGTCTATTGTATTCTATCGATTTTTCCTGTTGGAGACTAACGATAATTTGTTGTATATTATCTTAGTCATAATATTCTTTTCTTGGGCTAGTTGAGCTCACCCTTTTCCTTGTTGTTCCATTTTTCTTCTCGGGAGGCGAGAATGTAGCGAGTACTAGTTGGGGTATGGAATGAAGGTTCTAGAGAGAGTTGTTTAGTAGTCCTCACCATTTTGTAAAATAATGTATCAATAATTATGATGGGGATTTATTTGCGTGTGGATATTATGCAGAAGATAATATTTGTATTTAAACTCACAGCTTTTCTTGTTGTGATAATAAAGTTGTAGTTGTTTCTGTACCATGTATTTGGCGACTCAGAATGGGTGATGTATACCTATTTTGGGGGCGTCACATTAAGGATTCGTACTTTAAACAATTCCCGTTCAAAAATACTTCATAAATAACCAGAGTAGAGTGAAATTCAAGAATGAAGACCAAAACATAGATCCAATCAAAGATAGTATCCAGGATAGATATTTTGGACAAAAAGAAGAAATTTTATTTTTCGGTGAATAGTGTCGTATTCGTGAATAGTGCCGTATACGTGAATAGTAACTCCGCCACCAAAAGATAGAAATTTCACAAAAAACATCATCACGTTTCGTGAATAGTACTCGTGAATAGTAACTCATGAATAGTAACTCATGAATAGTAACCCCGACATAAAAAAGTTCTAAATTTGATAAAAGTTTCAACCAATATTTTAGCATAATGATATTGAAGAAATAATATCATTTGAGAAGAAAATAACATCCCTTACCTAAAAAGGATAGTACTTCTGACTGGTATACTAGATATAATGTTGAAAGGACTTGCACCGTATAGCAATACTCAAAGTACTAAAATACTCACAAGAATACGCTCAATATATCGAGAGAGAAAGAGAGAGAAATCTGTAGTTTCTGGTGTTATTTTCAATTCTAACCTAAGCACCTATTTATAGGAAAATCGCCGAACAATCAAAGAAAATTTAATATAATATTAATATATTATATATAAATTCCTCGCACATTCTAAGATCTGAACTCACCCATCTTGCACATGCTAATGATGCCAACCAAGTATAAAACACGTTTTATTATTTAAAATAATTAAAACTTCCAAAAATCAATATTAGAATTTGAACTTCAATAATTCATAATAAATAGCCCTTTTATCAGAAAATTGAATCTCATGAATTTTTATACAAAATTCAATTCTCTACAACTTTGCGAGAAGAAAGTTTTTCCAAATTCTAAATGAAATTGACCAAGAAATCCATAAGCAGACGATTTTACAAGCTATAATCAAATTTCAGTCAAGAAATGGGGTCCACCGACACACAAAACATGTGTTAATCATTTAATGCAAGAAAAATACTCTTCTTCCTCATATACTCATATATCCCACATTCGTTGTAAAAATATCACCATTATTATATTGTTAAAATATAATAATAAATTATTTTATCGTAAAATATAAAATATCATTTTTCAACAATTGTCACTTTAAAAATTTTCTCCATCTATATTCACATAAAATTAATATTTTCCTCATCATATAAATCAATAATTAATTATTCATAAATAATATTACAGAATCACAAGATTGGTGAACGGTAGCCGGAGAAAGAGGGCTTTCAATAAGAATTTCTCCTTCTTCGACACGCAATTAGGTGACCAAACCTCTCCTGTATGAGAACTTTCTAGACATTGCCAATAATATTTTCTAATAATATTATTCAAATAATATGAAATATTGCTTCGATAATGAAAATACTTTGTGTAGTGACAATTATTGAAACAATGAAGTAAAATATCAACGCAAAAATTGTTGAATCAATAATATAAAATCCGAATAAATTAAATTCATTGTAACAATTATTGAGTAGTGCCTTTTACGTAAGAATCAATAATTGGTGCAATCTGGTGTCTATCATCTTGTGCAACAACGCGTAGACATCGTGTTTTAACCACCGGGTATTCCAACGAAAGATAACTGTAAGAATCGCCTGTTATTTATAAAAAACTTATACTTGTCATTTTCTTCATCCAATCGCTTTTCGTTATGGGGCGCATTAAAGATCAATGCTAGTCGCATACGAATATTTCTCGACAATGAAGAATATTCAACGACCAAACGAATATTCCCCGACAACAATGAATATTTTATAACCACCTGCTTATTTAAAATATTTGCGCATTTTACCCATAACTAACCACATTAATCAAATCAACAATTATTATTTCAAAATGATAAATAGAGGAAACTAAATTTCATTTATTAATAATTTGGGTTCTTACAACCTCCCCTCCTTATGAAATTTCATCCTCGAAATTGATGTACGTACCTGGTGTTTCGAAAAGATGAGGATACCTCGCTTTCATTTCCGTTTCCAACTCCCAGGTCATTTCCTCAATAGCATGGTTTCTCCACAAAACCTTAACTTGTGGTATGACCTTCGTGCGTAGGACATGCTCTTTTCTATCTAAGATCTTGACAGGTACCTCTTCGTACGTTAAGTCTTCGACTATCTCGTCCAGTTCTAACTCAATAACGTGGTTTGAGTCTTTCACATATTTACGTAGCACAGATATATGAAAAATATTATGAACACGAGACATACTTGGAAGTAACGCGAGTCTATAGGCCACATTTCCTACTCGGTCAAGAATCTGAAATGGACCAATAAATCATGGATTGAGCTTTTCTCTCTTCCCAAATCTTGTAACTCCTTTCCATGGAGCAACACGCAATAATACGTGATCCCCAATACTAAATTCTACGTCCTTTCGATGAAGATCCGCATAACTCTTTTGTCGATCCTGTGCCGTTTGTATACGTTGTCGAATCATTTGGATCTTTTCTGTAGTCATTCGTACCAACTCTGGTCCCAACAACGTTGCTTCTCCCACCTCATCCCAGCATATTGGAGAGCGACACTTTCGTCCATACAATGCTTCAAATGGAGCCACACCTATACTTGCCTGATAACTGTTGTTGTTGGAGAATTCCACCAATGGTAAATACTTATCCCAACTCCCTTTGAAGTCTAGGACACATAGTCTTAATAGATCTTCAAGAGTTTGAATAGTCCTCTCTGATTGTCCGTCCGTTTGAGGATGGTATGCCGAACTAAATCATAAATCTGTCCCCATAGCTTTTTGCAAGCTAACCCAAAATCTTGAAGTGAATCTTGGGTCACGATCTGAAACTATGGATACTGGCATTCCATGCAACCTCACAATCTCATCTACGTACATACGAGCAAGACGTTCAAGGGAATAAGTCTCCCGTATCGGCAGAAATGAGCAGATTTGGTTAATCTATCAACAATAACCCAAATAGCATTTATGCCTTGAGAAACCGTGGGAAGACCCGTAACGAAATCCATGGTAATGTGTTCCCACTTCCATTTCAGAATCTCAAGTGGTTGCAATGGTCCTTTTGGCACTTGATGCTCCGCCTTTACACGTTGACAAGTTAAACACCTCGAGATAAACTTTGCAATCTCTCTCTTCATATTGTTCCACTAAAATGTATGTCGAAGATCATGATACATTTTGGTACTCCCAAGATGGACTGCAAATGGTGTGTTGTGTGCCTCCATCATGATTCAATGCTTCAAGTCAGAATCGTTAGGAACACAAAGTCTGGAGTGGACTCAAAGTATTCCTTCTTCATCGATTCTTGCTTCTGGAATAGCACCTTCTTGTACTTTCTTCTTCATATGCATTAGCTCCGATCCGTGGCTCGAAGCAACTTTAACTTTTTGATTAAAGTCGATTCTATGCGTATATTTGACATCATTGCACTTTCGTTCCTGATATGATCTTTACTTTCGCCAACGTCATTACCACGCTTGCTTTTCCATGATGGTATTGAATAGTGTGGTTGTAATCTTTCAACAGCTCGAGCCAACGTCGTTGCCGCATGTTGAGTTCTTTTTGAGTGAAAAAATATTTGAGGCTTTTATGATCTGAATATATCTCCACTTTCTCCCCATATATATAGTGCTTCAGATCTTTAAGCGAAAACAGCTTTGCTAACTCTAGATCATGAGTAGGATAATTCCTCTCATATTCTTTAAGTTATTCATGAGGCATAGGCTATGACTTTCCCACGTTGCATGAGAACACATCCTAACCTTTGCACGAAGCATCACTTTGAGATATAACAAATCCATCCAAGAACCGGATGGTATCACAAAAAAAGGTCTTAGAAATGAGTCTCTCTTGAGATCTTGGAAACTCTCTTCGCATTCCTCGCTCCATACTGCAATTTTGTATCTTTACGAGTCGGTGAGTTAACGGAGTAGAGATTCTAGAAAATCCTTCCACAAATCTCCGATAATAACTAGCTAAGCCCAAAAATCTACGTACTTCGGTCACCGTCTTTGGTTGCTCCCAACTTTGTATTGCTTCAATCTTGGCGGGTCAGCAGACACTCCATGTTTTGACACCATGTGCCCAAGGAATGCTACTTCCTCGAAGCGAACTCGCATTTCTTGACTTGGCATATAGCTTGTTATCACGAAGCCTTTGCGATTACCGAATTTACCAAATGACACTCACGATCTTCACGGCTTTTGGAATAGATGAGGATGTCATCAATAAAGACAACAACGAATCGATCCAAATATTCCTTGAATACTCGGTTCATCATATCCATGAAAGCAGCAGGAGCATTAGTCAATCCAAAAGACATGACTAGAATTCATAATGCCCGTCTCGAAGTTCTTAAAAGCGATCTTGAATATCCTCAATTTTAACCTTCGGTGATGATATCCGTAAGCGAAGATCGATCTTTGAAAAGAATTATGTTCTCACTGTTGGTCAAACAGTCATCAATACGAGGTAGCGGATACCTATTCTTGATAGTGACATGGTTTAAATTCGATAGTCAATACAAAGTTGCATACTCCCCGTCTTTCTTCTTTACAAATAAAATAGGAGCACCCCAAGGAGATGTACTAGGGACGAATGAAATCGATGTCCAACAACTCACGTAGTTGGACCTTTAACTCTCGAAGTTCAATAGAGCCATTCGATATGGGGTTTTAGAAATGGGCTTTGTACTAGGTTCAAGGTCAATAAAGAATTCAACTTCACGTTCTGGGGGTAGACCGGGAAGTTCTTCAGGAAATACGTCAGGAAAGTTAATAACAACAGGAATATTATTCAAATCTGACGTGTCTTTATTCAAATCCATAACATGGGCTAAGAAAGCTTGACATCCGTTTTTCAATAAATGAATAGCTTTATGACTTGATATGACAGTGATTGATTTTAATGGTTTAGTTGCTTGAATTCGAACAACAGGTTGATTAGGAATATGAAAACTAACAACATTACGAAAATAATCAATTTTGGCATGATGAGTAGTTAACCAATCAATCCCTAAAATCACATCAAAAGCATGTATCTTTAAAGAGATAAGGTCAACAGGTAATGTGATGGTGCCAACTTGGATCAAACAAGATTTATAAACAATGGATGTGATGAAAGTTTCTTCTAACGGAGTTTCCACAGATAGGTCAAAGTCTAATTTCTCCGGAGTCAAGTTTAAACATTGAGCTGCGAGAGAGAGATAAATGAATGGGTAGCCGGTATCGGGTAATGTATAAACTTAGCATGAATTTATGATTAACTTACCCGTGATCACCTCGTTTGGGTTCTCGCATGTTGACCGGTCGTGATAAACGCTCTTCCAGAACCGTTGACTTTGACTTTTAGGGATGACCTTTTGAGTCACCATCCCCATTGGACTTGGTTTTCTTCTGTTGAAATCTCAAAGCGATATGCCCTTCCTTTCTACGGTTATAACATACCTTAAAGCTGTTGTGGGTAGTTTGGTGATATATCCTTCTTTCCGCACTTATAGCGTATATGGGTGGTCGTTCTCCTCCCTTTGAACCGGTTGTTCTTTGGTGATGACGTCTCACAAGATGTCATTGTTGAATCTCCTCTTTTAAAATCCCCTCGACTCGCTTCTTCTATTTTCATGGCTACGATTACCACCACCAGAGTGGTTACCGCTTTTAATCGAATGTTTACCTCCCATTTGGTTTTCATTGCTCCGATGATCGCCGCCACCAAGATGACCACAGTTGCGGTCCCTTCGTTGAACGTACTCGCTTATCTCGTTCTAATAATTGAGCCCACATTGACAACATCCGAATATAAAGCAAATTTATGAGAGATAAGATATCGTAGAATCTCGGGTTTTAAACCTCTCAGAAACATCCTCGTCATTTGTTCCTCATTCTCTACCAAATGAGGTGCAAACTTGGATAACTCTGCGAACTTCGCCTCGTATTGGGACAATGGCCATGTTGTTTTGTTCTAGTCTAATAAACTCTACCTTCTTCATATAGCGAATACTTTCGGGAAAGTATTTTTCGTTGAAAAGTTTTTGAAACGTTTCCCAAGACATGCTTTGGTCTTGGCTACTTGATACGTTCACATACTCCCACCAGTAATCTGCCTCACCGCGGAACATAAAGTTGGCGAATGGAACCTTCTATTCCTCCGTGCATCCCAAGACATCGAATATCTTGGTAATTTGCTTGACCCACATTTTCGCCATGATCGGATCCGGCTTTTCCTTAAATTCTGGTGGTCCCAACTCTTTGAACTGTTTGGCTGTGACAAGACGCGCGTTACTATCATTTCCACTTGTATTCTGTTCACGAGTCTCCCTCGTCTGGTTTTGCATGAACTGTAAAAAGCTCCTAAACATCCCATCGTCATCATCGATCGCTTTCAATGGTGTTGTTTACAGGAGGAATATTGCCTTCTGTTTGCGTTCCTCGGGTGGTGATTAAAGGTGTTTCCACGGTCTCATTAACTCCACCGTTAATATTCTCACCGCCATTCTTAAATCTTGCCATAAAATAAGGGTTAATTAAACAAATTAACATATCATATATTAACCATATACTTCAACTAACCAACAAATAAGCTTAGGTATGACGACACCTTTAGTGAAGGATTACTGTCTCTCCCCAAGTACTATTCCCCGATCTCCTTGAAGACCATATCCTAAGCTCGATACCAACTGTGACGCCCCCAAAATAAGTATACAAGACCCATTACGAGTCTTCAAAATACATGGTATATAAATAACTACAACTTTATTAATACAACATAAAAACTATGAGTTTAAATACAAATATTATCATCTAGACAATATCCACACTCAAATAAGTCCTCAAGACAATTATTGATACATTATTTTACAAAAATAGTGAGGACTACTAAAACGACTTCTCTAGAACCATCATTCCACACCCCGACTAGTACTCGCTACATTCTCGCCTCACGAGAAGAAAAAATGGAACAACAAGGAAAAAGGGTGAGCTCAACTAGCCCGAAGAAGAACATTATGACTAAGATAATATAAAACAAATTATCGTTAGTCTTCAACAGGAAAAAAATCTAATAGAATACAATAGACAACAAGTTTTAAATCAATATTCGCAGCGAAAATAATAATTCATTAGAAGAGTTAAGTAGATAATGCAAACTACTATCTTCTATATATGAATTTAAAAAGTTCATCAGCTGTCTTTTATCCCTGTAACATCAATCAATATATATCTGGAATCAATTATTCATCTTTGCACTACAGGCCAAAAGATAGAAATTTCACAAAAAACATCATCACGTTTCGTGAATAGTACTCGTGAATAGTAACTCGTGAATAGTAACTCATGAATAGTAACTCATGAATAGTAACCCCGACATGAAAAGTTCCAAATTTGATAAAAGTTTCAACCAATATTTCAGCATAATGATATTGAAGAAATAATATCATTTGAGAAGAAAATAACATCCCTTACCTAAAAAGGATAGTACTTCTGACTAGTATACTAGATATAATGTTGAAAGGACTTGCACCGTATAGCAATACTCAAAGTACTAAAATACTCATAAGAATACGCTCAATATATCGAGAGAGAAAGAGAGAGATATCTGTAGTTTCTGGTGTGATTTTCAATTCTAACCCAAGACCCTATTTATAGAAAATGTTTAGAAACATCAAGTAGAAAATTTAATATAATATTAATATATTATATATAAATTCCCTACATTACATTCTAAGATCTGAACTCAGCCATCTTGCACATGCTAATGATGCCAACCAAGTATAAAAAATGTTTTTATTATTTAAAATAATTAAAACTTCCAAAAATCAATATTCAGGAATTTTGGAACTTCAATAATTCATAATAAATATCCCTTTTATCAGAAAATTTGAATCTTGCGACATTTTATAGGAAATTCAATTCTCTACAACTTTGCAGAAGAAAGTTTTTCCAAATTCCAAACAGAAATTGACCGAAATCCATAAACGGACGATTTTACAAGCTATAATCAAATTTCAGTCAAGAAATGGGGTCCACCGACACACAAAACATGTGTTAATCATTTAATGCAACAAAAATACTCTTCTTTCTCATATACTCATATATTCCACATTCATTGTAAAAATATCACCATTATTATATTGTTAAAATATAATAATAAATTATTTTATCAGAAAAGATAAAATATCATTTTTTAACAATTGTCACTTTAAAAATTTTCTCCATCTATATCCACATAAAATTAATATTTTCCTCATCATATAAATCAATAATTAATTATTCACAAATAATATTTACGAATCACAAGATCTTGCAACCAGCCGTTCCTGTGAGAGCAGGGGCTTTCAATAAGAATTTCTCTCTCATCTTGGCCATGATTAGGTGACCAAACCTCTCCTTAGATAGAACTTTCTAGACATTGCCAATAATGTTTTCTAATAATATTATTCAGATAATATGAATTATTGCTTCGATAATGGAAAATACTGTGTAGTGACAATTATTGAAACAACCGTAAAATATCAACGCGGCAATTGTTGAATCAATAATATAAAATACTGAACAGTAATTACTGTAACAATTATTGAGTAGTGCCTTCTTACGTAAAAATCAATAATTGGTGCAATACCGTAAGCATCTTGTCAACAACGCCAGACATCGTGTTTTAACAATAGGGTATTCCAACAAGATAATCTGTAAGAAGCTACCAATTATTTATAAACAACTTATACTTGTCATTTTCTTTCATCCAATCGCTTTCGTTATGGGGCCCACAAAAGATTGTGGCCGACGCATTTAATATTCCCCAACAGCAAGAATATTCAACGACCAAACGAATATTCCCAAACAACAATGAATATTTTATAACCACCTGCTTATTTAAAATATTTGCGCATTTTACGCATAACTAACCACATTAATCAAATCAACCTTTACTATTTCAAAATGATAAATAGAGGAAACTAAATTTCATTTATTAATAATTTGGGGTCTTACAGTTCATATATTTGATTGGATCTATGTTTTGGTCTTCATTCTTGAATTTTACTCCACTCTGGTTATTTATGAAGTATTTTTGAACTTGAGTTATTTAAAATATGAATCCTTAATACTTGTTCTTTTGTTTCACTGGATTCATTTTCTTTAAAATATTTTTCATCATCCTCGGTCCTAAATGATGATATTATTGAATATCTTTGGCCGTAGTAGCAAAGATGAATGATTTCGATGAATATCTTTGGCACAGAGTGCAAAAAGATGAAGCAGGTGTTTAGATGAACATGACTAATCGATGAATATCTTTGGCTTCGTAAAGCAAAGATGAATATTTGATTTCGGATATATATTGAATTATGTTACTGTGGATAAAAGATAGACGATGAACTTTTATATTCATATATAGAAGATAGTAGATTTCATTCTCTACTTAACTCTTCTAATGAATTATTATTTCCGCTGCGAATATTGATTTAAAACTTGTTGTCTATTGTATTCTATTAGATTTTTCCCTGTGGAAGACTAACGATAATTTGTTCTATATTATCTTAGTCATAATGTTCTTTACTGGGCTAGTTGAGCTCACCCTTTTTCTTTTTGTTCTATTTTTCTTCTCAGGAGGCGAAAATGTAGCGAGTACTAGTCTGGGTATGGAATGATGGTTCTAGAAGTTATTTTAGTAGTCCCACCATTTTTGTAAAATAATGTATCAATAATTGAAATGAGGACTTATTTGAGTGTGGATATTGTCTAGATGACAATATTTGTATTTAAACTCACAGTTTTTATGTTGTATTAATAAAGTTCTAGTTGTTTCTGTACCATATATTTTGACGACTCAGAATAGGTGTTGTATACCTGGTTTGGGGGCGTCACGGTTGGTATCAGAGCTTAGGGATATGGTCTCTTGCGTAGATCGGGGAATAGTACTAGGAGGGGAGAGACGAGTAATCCTTCGCTAGTGTGTCATACCTAAGCTTATTTGTTGGTCAGTTGAAGCATATGGTTAATATGTGATGTGATATGTTAATTTGTTAATTAACCCTTATTTTATGGTAGTATTTAATAATGGCAAATTTGAGAATATTTAATTGGAGTAAATGAGACCGTGGAAACACCTTTAATCACCACCTGTGGGAACGTACAACAGAAGGCAATATTCTCCCAGAAACAACACCACCGAAAGCATTTACGATGAAAGACGGATGTTTAGGAGCTTTTGCGCTCACGCAAAACCGCAGACGAAGGAGACTCGTGCACAAAATACGGGTAGAAATGCTATCAATGCGCGGCTTGTCACAGCCAAGCAGTTCAAAAAGTTGGGACCACCAGAATTTAAGGGAAAACCAGATCCGATCATGGCGAAAACGTGGGTTAAGCAAATTACTAAGATATTCGATATTTTGGGATGCACGGAGGAACAGAAGGTTCCATTCACCATATTTATGTTTCGTGGCGAGGCAGACTACTGGTGGGAGTTTGTGAAACGGACCCAGCCTGCCGCACTCAACATGTCTTGGGAAACGTTTCAGAAACTTGTCAACGAAAAATACTTTCTTGAAAGTATTCGCCATATGAAAGAGGTAGAGTTTATTAGACTAGAACAAAACAACATGATGGTGTCCCAATGCGAGGCGAAGTTCGCAGAGTTATCCAGGTTTGCACCTCATTTGGTAGAGAATGAGAAACGAATGACGAGGATGTTTCTGAGAAGTTTAAAACCCGAGATTAGGTAATATCTTTTCTCTCATAAATTTTATTTATATTCAGATATTGGAAACATGTCTCAATTATTAGAGCGAGATAGCGAGTACGTTCCACCAAGGGACCGCAACCAGGGTCATACCGGTGGCAGCAGTCATCGGAGCAATGAAAACCAGCGGGGAGGAAAACATTCATACAAAAGCGGTAACCACTCTGGTGGTACTCGTGGCCATGAAAATAGAAGAAGCGAGCCGGTGAGAGATTTTAAAAAGAGGAAATTTAACAATGACACTGTGAAGACGCCAAAGACCAAAGAAGAATCGGTTTTAAGGAGAGAACGACCACCGGTCGTATTCTATAAATGTGGAAAAGAGGACATATCACCAAACCATCCACAACAGGTTCAAGGTATGCTATAATTGTTGAAAGGAAGGACATATCGCCGAGATTATGACGGTGAGCGAAACCAAGTCCGAGAGGGATGGTGACTCAAAAGGTCGTCCCGTAAAAGTCAAAGTCAATGGTTCCTGGAAGAAGCGTTTATGCGTGGATCGGGTCAACACGCGAGAAACCCAAACGAGGTGATCACGGGTAAGCTAATCATAAATTCATGCCAAGTTTATACATTACTTAATACCGGCATACCCATTCATTTATCTCTCCCGCTTGTGCTCAACGCTTAAACTTGACTCAAAAAATTAGACTTTGACCTATCTCGTGGAAACTCTGCTAGGAGTTAGGAGAAACTTTCATCACATCCATTGTTTATAAATCTTGCTTGATTCAAGTTGGAACCATCACCTTACCTGTTGACCTTATCTCTTTAAAGATAATTGCATTTGACGTGATTTTAGGGATTGATTGGTTAACTACTCATCATGCCAAAATTGATTCTTTTTGTAAGGTTGTTAGTTTTCATATTCCTAACCAACCTGTTGTACGAATTCAAGCAACTAAGCCATTAAAATCAATCACTGTTATATCAAGTCATAAAGCTATTCGTTTATTGAAAAATGTATGTCAAGCTTTCTTAGCCCATGTTATGGATTTGAATAAAGACACGTCGGATTTGAATAATATTCCTATTGTTATTGACTTTCCGACGATTTCAAGAACTTCCGGCCTACCCCCGTAACGTGAAGTTGAATTTTTATTGATCTTGAACTCGTACAAAGCCCATTTCTAAAACCCTATATCGAATGGCTCCTATTGAACTTCGTGGAGTTAAAGGTCCAACTACGTGGAGTTGTTGGACATCGATTTCATTAATCCCTAAGACATCTCCTTGGGGTGCTCCTATTTTATTTGTAAAGAATAAAGGCGGGAGTATGCAAATTTGTACGACTATCGAGAATTAAACCATGTCACCATCAAGAATAGGTATCCGCTACCTCATATTGATGACTGTTTGACCGAGCCATGAGGAGCGCAATTCTTTTCAAAGATCGATCTTCATTCGGATATCATCACCGAAGGTTAGAAGCGAGGATATTCCAAAGACCGCCGTAACTCGTCACGGGCATTATGAATTCTTAGTCATGTCTTTTGATTGACTAATGCTCCTCGCCGCTTTCAGGGATATGATGAACCGAGTATTCAAAGAATATTTGGATCAGTTTGTTGTTGTCTTTATTGATGACATCCTCATCTATTCCATAAACCGTGAAGATCATGAGCACCATTTTAATTCGGTAATCGCAAAGGCTTCGTGATAACAAAGCTATATGCCAAGTCAAGAAATGCGAGTTCGCCGAGGAAGTAGCATTCCTTGGGCACATGGTGTCAAAACATGGAGTGTCTGTTGACCGGCGAAGATCAAGCAATACAAAGTTGGGAACAACCAAGACGGTGGATCAAGACGTAGCTTTCGGGTTTAGCCGGTTATTATCGGAGATTCGTGGAAGGTTTTCTCGAATCGCTACCCCGTTAACTCAGTTGAGTCGTAAATATAAAAAATTGTATGGAGCAAGGAATGCGAGAAGAGTTTCCAAGATCTCAAGAGGAGACTCATTTTAAGACTGTTTGACAATACCATCTGGTTCGGATGGATTTTTTATCTACAGCGATGCTTCAGGCAAAGGGTTAGGGTGTGTTCTCATGCAACGTGGGAAAGTCATAGCCTATGCCTCGCGATAACTTAAAGAATATGAGAGGAATTATCCTACTCATGATCTATAGTTGGCAGCAGTTGTTTTCGCGCTAAAGATCTGGAGGCACTATGTAAGACCCCGAATTTTATGAAATAAAAGTATTCAATTTTTTTTATAATTACTATTCAATAAACGGTTAAATTGATAAAAGTTAAAGTTAAGGGTGATATATGAAATTTTTTTAAATAAGCAAGTGGTTATAAAATACTCATTGTTGTCGAGGAATATTAGTTTGGTCGTGGAATATTCTTTCTGTCGGAGAATATTTGTACGTCGGCGCAGCCATTTGTGGGCCCTATAACAGAATATTTGTCGGATGAAGAAAACGACAAAAAGGAGTTTTTATAAATAACGACGTAGTTGTTACCGTTAATACTGTTGGAATACCCGGTGGTTAACATACAAGAATACGCGTTGTTGCACAGTAGCACACGGTATTGCACCAATTATTGATTCTTACGTAAGAAGGCACTACTCAATAATTTTTACAGTAATTACTGTTCAGTATTTTATTGATTCAATAATTGCTACGTTGATATTTTATATTACTGTTGTTTTAATAATTGTCAACGCGCAAAGATTTCCCATTATCGGATCAATAATTCATATTATTTGAATAATATTATTAGATAAAGCATTATTGGCAATGTCTAGAAAGTTATGTCGAGGAGAGGTTTGGTCACTTAATTGTGCTTAGAAGTAAGAGAAATTCTTATGGAAAGCCCTCTCTTCCTCGAACCTACTTTCGATTATAATTTAATTATAATAATATTTTATTAAATTTTTCGCTTTGGTGTTTTAAGCATTTTCCTATAAATAGGGTGCTTAGGTTAGAATTGAAAATCACAATTAAACTAAAGATTTCTCTCTCTTCTCTCTATAATATCGAGTGTATTTTGTGAGTATTTTAAGACGTACCGAGTATTGCTATATCGGTGTGCAAGTTCTTTCAAAGACTATATGTAAGACCCCAACTTTTATAAATAAAGATGAATTTTTAATAAATATTATTTTTGAATATTATGGAATAAATTTGATATAATGTTATAGTTGTGGGTAATATTTATAAATTTTGCAAAGTATGCAAGTTGTTATAAAATATTCGTTTGGTCTGTGGAATATTCTTTTGTTAGGGAATATTCGCATAACTACTCAATCATTGGTGGACCCCACAATGTAATTATTGTCGGATCGAGAAAACGACAAAAATATTTTATAAAAATAACTACGGAGGTGTTACCGTTAAAACCGCTGAACTACCCGGCATTGGTAAAGTATAAGAATACGCTGTGGGTCGCATAAGAAGACACCAGATTGATTATCGATGCTTACGTGAGAAGTCACTCAAATTTATGCTCAATTATTGCTACAAGAATCACGATCATATCTCTTATATTATCGATTCAATTATTGTCACAAGAAGATCATCCTCAGATAATATGTTATAAGATTAAATCAATAATTGAGACGACAAGTTATAAATGATTAATAATTGTTGAAAGATTAAATATGTGTTGATTAAAAATAAAATGATTTGTGGTAATATTTATTCAATCCTTAATGTATATAAAAAAATTCATTATGAGACGTTTGTGGTAAGTTTGATTATTTTATGGGGGCCATATATGTCATCATCTAAGAGTCTCTCTTGTCAATATAGTAATTACCTTTGTGAATAGTAATTACCTTTGTCAATATAGTATTTACCTTCGTCAATAGTATTTACCTTCGTCAATAATAATTACCTTCGTCAATAGTAATTACCCTTGTGAATAGTAATTACCTCCGCCATCGATAGTAATTACCTTTACCAGACGTTGAACCACTTGTCGTTTCACATTACATCGAACCACTTGTCGTTTCACATTACAAAAGCGTCGAACCACTTGTCGTTTCACATTACAAGGCCGAACCACTTGTCGTTTCACATTACAAAGCGTCAAACCACTTTTCTTTTCACATCATCATTGAGTCAGCCACTTGCTAAGCTAGAAATCTTCTATAAATAGAGGCCCAAGGCTTCATTATTTTTCACTTAATTCATTCAAGCTATAGAGAGAAAGTATATAGAGAATAAGAGAGAAAGAAGAAGAGTATTTTGTTACTACACCGCCATAAAGATTCAATCTCCTACCAAAAGTAAGGGGTGTTATTCTTTCTTATTCATGAAGAGAACTGTTGTTATTCCATTGCTTATTATTCATTTGAATAACTCGAGATACTGGTTTACCCTATACTTGGTGACATTCTTCTATTATTCTCATTGGAACATCCTGCTCAGGTGTTTTACACCGGACCGGTTCCGCTCTTTATTATTATTCGCTGAACATCCCGCTTGGAACATCCTCGTTCGTGTGTTTTTACACTGGGACTTGGTTACAAAATCTTTTATTATTATTCATTTGAACATCATCCTCGTTCTGCATGCCGGTTCCACTTACGGAACCCGGTTCATGTTATTTATTATTCGTTGAATAACCGTTCCGTTATTTATTATTCGCTGAATAACTCGCCGGCCTATCGCATTTACGGTGATTTCTTTTGTTATTCTATTCTTTATTATACCCAAATTGGTTAAAACTTTGACTTCTATACTCCATGAAATTAGTGGAATATCCTTGATATTTGCGTTTCATCCAAAGATCTTTCATGGAAATATTCTTCCGATCATTCTTGAATTTTACTCTCTACAAAACAAAGATCATGTTGATAATTTGGACGTTAATAATTCTCGGATATATAAAATAATTCTTGAACTTGTTTTATTGAATTCTTATATCATTGTCATCATCCTCATGTTTATATTATTTGAAAGTCATCTCGTGGCTCAGTAGTGTGCATAGATGGACTTGGTATGATTATGACTCAGAGAGACTATTCGGTGTAATCATTTGACCGTAATGTTACAAATGATGTGATAAAAATCCTCAAATGGGTAGAAAGTGCATTGGATGGATGATTGTTGGCATGATCATGACCATTAATGAATACACAAATATTCTCGCCCAGTAGTGCATGAATAATTGTGGTCGTGATACTAAAGAATATCTCGTCAGAAAAGGTGGGTGATTCGATGATGTGGAATATTTATTAAAAGTCGAGTCTCAAACTATAATAAGTGATGAAAAACCTTTAAAACCTAAAAGATAGTAGATTTTATTTTCTACTCGACTCTTTTAATGGATTGATATTCCACCGCAGCTTAAACCGGTTGTCATCAGATATTTTTATCGCTTTAACATTGTTGAAGACTATTGATAATTTATTCTCGCATTATCTTAGTCATAATATTTCTTATCGGGCTAGTTGAGCTCACCCTTTCTTTCACCGTTCTCTTCGTGAAATGAGAATATAGCCGGGACTAGTCTGGGAAATGAGTGATGGTCCTCAAGATAAGATTAGTAGTCCTCACTATTCTATGAAATAGTGTGATAATAATTGTAATGAGGACTCCTTTTTTGAGTTCAGATAATATCTAGTAGATTTATATTTGTATTTAAACTCACGCTTTATGTCATTGCATAATTTATACGCTTATGTTAGTAAGTTGTATTTAAATTTGTACTACGTAAGTGGCAAACCCAAGATGGGTGATGTATACCTAATTTTGGGGGCGCCATGCTTGGTATCAAAGCTTAGGATATGATCCCCTGCTAAGATGTGAGAATAGTACTAGAGGGGAGAGACGGGAATACCTTCGCTAGTATGACCTACCCAAGTTTACGTGCTATTTTATTGGTTGGTCGTAAGATAGGATAATTTGTTACATGTCAATTAACCTTTTTTTTTGTGGCAAGATTCAAAATGACATCCGAGAATGTTGAGAATAAAGAATGGAGCGCAGCGATCGCTGATTCACCACATATCAATAATCGTGATAATGTGCATCAGAAGGCGACAATCCTCATGCAAACAACAACACCGACCAAATGATGAATGATCAAATGTTCAGAGGCTTTATGCAATTTATGCAACAAGAAAAGCAGAGCGACTCCTCGGCCCAAAACGTAGGTGGAAACACGAAACTCTCAAGCGGTCACCGCTAAACAATTCAAGGAGCCGGGACCACCGAGTTTAAGGGAGAGCCAAAACCACTTCCGCGGAAGTATGGATAAAGCAGATTACCAAGATATTTGATGTCTTGGGATGCTCCGAGGAGCAAAAGGTTCCTTTCACGCTTTTATGTCATATGGAGAGGCGGACATCGGGTGGGAATCCAGAAACGACTCAACCTCCAGATCAAGATATCTTCGGGAGAAGTTCCAGAGTCGTTCAACGACAAATACTTTCCCGAAAGTATTCGCCATACATGAAGGAGGTGGAGTTTATCAAGTCGAACAAAACAATACGACCATGTCGCAATACGAGGCAAAATTTATGAGTTATCACTTGGCCATAGGCCCCACTTGGTGGATAATGAAGAGAGAATGCGCTAATGTTTTTAAGAGGTTCAAGTCGAAGATACGCCAACATCTTATTTCTCATAAACCGTGTTTGTATTCAGATGTTGTAAATAGGGCTCGCTTAGTGGAACGCGATAACGAGTCAACACAACTAAAAGAGAGCAAACCAAGCAAAATTATAATACCAAATGAGAGTAGTCATCAAAGGTGACAACAAGCGTGGAGGGAATCAACAAAGAGAGATATGGTAACCACTTCTATGGTAATCGTGGTACAAAACAATAAGAATGGACATTTCAAGAAAAGGAGATTCAACAATGATGGAAAGACGCCAAGACCAAAGACCCATTGTTAAGGAAGGAGAAAGACCACCCATCATATGCTTCAAATGCGAGGAGAGGGACACATCACCCAAATGCAAGGCCATGCCGTCCAAAGCATGTTATAATTGTGGAAGAGAAGGTCACTTAGCTCGATTTTGTCGCCATCAAGACAAATTCAACTAGGATGGAGGCACCAAAGGCCATCCCGTAAAATTCAAAACCAGAGAAGTAAAGGGAGAAGCATTTGTCGTGACCTCCCAAAGAGCAAGGAACCGAATGAGGTCATCACGGTAAGCTTATCATAAACTCTAATGAAGTCTATACTTTATTTGATACCGGTTCTACCCATTCTTTTATTTCTCCTACTTGCGCCATCGATTAAATTTGACCGAGAAATTAGACTTCGACTTATCTGTGGAAACTCCGCTGGGAGAAACCTTCATTACATCCATCGCTTATAAGTCTTGTTTGGTTCAAATTTGCACTTCACATTAATTCGTCGATCTTATTTCATTAAAAATACTCAGATTTGACGTGATTCTGTGGATTGATTGGTTAACTACTTATCATGCAAAATTGATTGTTTTCGTAAGGTTGTTAGCTTTCATATTCCTAATCAACCTATTATGCTAATTCAAACGACCAAACCATTAAAATCAATCACTGGCCATCTCAAGCCATAAAGCTATTCGCTTATTGAAAAACGGATGTCAAGCTTTCTTAGCTCATGTCACGATTTAAACAAAAATACGCCGCTTTTGAACGATATTTCTATTGTTAATAAATTTCCGACGATTTCTCAAGAACTTCCCGCCTACCCCGTAGCGTGAAATTGAATTTTGTATCGACCTCGAACCCCCAGACAAAAACCTATTTCCAAAGCCCCATATAGAATGGCTCCTATTGAACTTCGTGAGTTAAAGACCCAACCGCAGAATTGTTAGACATTGGCTTTATTCGCCCCTAGTACTTCTCCTCGGGGTGCTCCCCTGCTCTATTCGTGAAGAAGAAAGATGGGGAGTATGCGATTTTGTATTGATTATCTGGAGTCAATCATGTCACCATCAAAAATAGGTATCCATTGCCACGTATTGATGACCTGCTTCGACCAACAGAAGGAGCCAAATTCTTTTCAAAGATCGATCTTCGCTCCGGATATCACCAATTGAAGATTGTAAATCACGACATTCCAAAGACGGCTTTAACTCCCAGACGGGCATTATGAATTCCTAGTCATGTCCTTTCGATCGACTAATGCTCCCCCGCCGCTTTCATGGATATGATGAACCGAGTATTCAAGGAATATTTAGATCACTTTGTGGTCGCCTTTATTGATGACATCCTTATTTATTCCAAAAGCCGTGAAGATCATGAGCAACACTTGAGGTCGACACTCCAAAAGCTTCGTGAATATAAGCTTTATGCCAAGTCAAGAAATGCGAGTTCGCTTCAAGAAGTAGCATTCCTTGGGCACGCGGTATCAAGTCATGGAATATCCGCTGACCCAAAGAAAGATCAAGCTATTCAAAGTCGGGAACAACCTTAAATCAAGGATCAAGCACGAGCTTTCTGCTGAACCGGTTATTATCGGAGATTCGTGGAAGGATTTTTCTAATCGCTACTCCATCGACTCAAATTGACTTTTAAAGATACAAAGTTCGGTTGGAGCGAAGAATGTGAGAAGAGTTTTCAAGAACTCAAGAGGAGACTTATTTCAAAGACTGCTCGACAATACCATCCTGGCCTTGAGGATTTGTCATCTACAGCCGATGCTTCGCAAAGGGTCGGGATGTGTTCTCATGCAACATGGAAAAGTTATAGCTTATGCCTCATGACAACTCAAAGAATATGAGAGGAATTATCCTACCATGATCTAGAGTCAAGTACCGTTGTTTTGCACTTAAAATTTGGAGGCATTATCAGATGGGGAGAAAGTGGAGATCTTTACGATCATAAAAGCCTCAAATATTTCTTCACTCAAAAGGAACTCAACACGCGACAACGACGCTGGGTTTGAACTGCTGAAAGATTATGATCATACCATCCAATACCATCTCGAAAAGTTTAACGTGGTAGCCGATTTATCGAGTAGTAAAATCATATGCAAGCACGAAAAGCGATATTGTCAACGCAAAGGCCCATTTTGTGTGACTTGCAAAGGATGGAGATAGAGTTAAAGACTCCAGGACGCATGTGATGATAGCGAGTATATACGAAGTAGAACCGATTTTAATCGATAAAGTTAAAGCCGCCAAGCTATGCACTGGAGTCGATGCGCGATGAGGAAGAAAGTGCAAGAAGGTGCTATGCCGAAGAAGCAAGAATCGATGAAGAAGGAATACTTCGAAGTCAACTCCTGCACTTTCAGGTTCCTAACGCATTCGATTTAAAGTATAATATCGCGATGGAGGCGCACAACAACACACCATTTGTAATCCATCTCGGGAGTACCAAATGTATCATGATATTCGCCATACATTTTGGTGGAGCAATATGAAGAGAGAGATAGCGTTGTTTATCTCAAGGTGTCTAACTTGTCAACGAAAGTTAAAAGTTTTGAGCATCAAGTACCAAAAGGTCCATCAGAACCACTTGAAATTCCAGAATGGAAGTGGAGCACATTACCATGGATTTCAAGCACGGCCTTCCTAAGGTTTTCAAGGCATTGATGCGATTTGGGTCATTGTTGATAGATCGACCAAGTCCGCTTCATTTCTTACCGATACGAGAAACTTATACACTTGAACGCCTTGCGTCAGATGTATATAAACTAGATTGTAAGATCGCATGGTATGCCCAAGATCCATAGTTTCCGATCGAGACCCAAGATTCACTTCACGATTTTGGGGTTAGTTTGCAAAAAGCTATGGGCATGCATTTCACGATTTAGTTTCTAAGATATCATCCTCGCACGGACGGACAATGGAGAGGACTATTCAAACTCTCAAGATCTATTAAGACTCGTGGTCCTTGATTTCAAGGGAGTTGGGACAAGTTCTTACCATCGTGGAGTTTTCCCCACAACAACAACAGCTTATCGCAAGTATCGCATGGCTCCATTCAAGGCCAGATGGAAGAAAGTGTCGCTCTCCAAAGATACCGGGACGACGGGGTGAAGCAACGTTGTTGGGACCGAGTTGGTACGTATGACTACTAAAAAGATTCAAACGATCCGACAACGATAAAAACCTCACAAAATCGATAAAGAGTTATGCCGATCTTCATCGAAAGGACGGAATTCGACATAGAGATCATGTGTTGTTAAGAGTCGCTTCCATGGAAAGGAGTTACAAGATTTGGAAAGAGAGAGAAAACTTAATCCTCGATTCATCTGGCCCATTTTAATCCTCGATCGAAAGTAGGAATCGGGCCTATAGATCTCGCCTACCGCCAAATATGTCTCGTGTTCATAACGCTTTTCACATATCCATGTTACGTAAATATGTGAAAGACCCGAACCATATTATCGAAGTTAAAATTGATGAAATAGCGGAAGATTTGACGTATTTAAGAGGTTCCTGCTCAAATTTTGGATAAGAAAGGAAATATATTTTATGTGACGCCCCCAAAATTAGGTATACATCACCCATCTTGGGTCGACACTTACATGGTATGTAATTTAAAAACAACTTATTAACATAACTGCCGTGGTACAATATTTATATAAACCGTGAGTTTAAATACAAATATCGCTTCTACTAGATATTATACAAACTCAAAAAAAAGTCCTCATTACAATTATTATCACACTATTTTTACGTAATAAATGAGGACTACTAATGCTATCTTCAGACCATCACTGCTTCCCCGACTCGCCCCAAATTTATATTATCATTTTCAAGAGAACAAAGAAAAGAAAGGGTGAGCTCAACTAGCCCAAGAAGAAATATTATGACTAAGATAATGCGTAATAAATTATCAATAGTCTTCAATAATGTTAAACCGATAAAATACAATAGATAAACCAAGCTTTAATCAGCAAATGAATATGCAATCCATTAAAAGAGTCAAGTAGAAAATAAAGTCTACTATCTTTTAGGTTTTAAAAGGTTTTTCATCATCGCTTATAGCCGAGACTCACTTTTAATAAATATTCCACATCATCGAATCACCCCCGCACTACTACCAAGGATATTCTTTAAGATCACGCACCACAATTATTCATGCACTACGCCAAGAATATTTCAGGTATTCATTAATGGTCATGATCATGCCAACAATCGGCCCATCAATGCACTACTACTAATCGAGGATTTTTATCACATCATTTGTAATATTACGGCCATGATTACAATCAATAGTCTCGTCATAATCATACCAAGTCCATCTATGCACCATGTGCCATGTATTGACTTTCAAAAAAATATAAATATGAGGATGATGACAATGATATAAGAATTCAATAAAACAAGTTCAAGAATTATTTTATCCAGAATTATTAACGCCCAAATTGTCAACACGACATCGCTTTAGTAGAGTAAAATTCAAGAATGATCGTAAGAATATTTCCATGAAAAGATATCGATGAAACGCAAATATCAAGGATATTCTACTAATTTCATGGAGTATGTAAGTCAAAGTTTTAACCAACCGGGTATAATAAAGAATGGAATAACAAAAGAAATCACCATGCACGCGATAGATCGCATGCATAAAAAGTTATTCCAATGTAATAATAAATAACGAACTGTGTCGTGAAATTCACACCCATGTGATGTTCCAATGTAATAATAAAGATGGAACTGCATCCCGTGTAAAACACACGATAGGATATTCCAAATGTAATAATAAAGATTTTAACCAGTCCTGTAAAACACACGCATGTGATGTTCCAATGTAATAATAAAGACGGAACCAGTCCCGGTAAAAACACATGCATGTGATGTTCCAATGTAATAATAAAGAATGTCACCAAGCATAGGTAAACACAGATACAAAATATTCCAATGTAATAATAAAGCAATGGAATAACAACAGCTTCTCTCATGAATAAGAAAGAATAACACCCCTTACTTTTGGTAGAGATTGAATAACGCAAAGTTAAGGTAAAAGAATAAAATATTCTCTTCTTCTTTCTCTTATTCTCTATACTTTCTCTCCTTCTTCATGAATGAAGAAAAAATAATGAAGCCTTAGCCTCTATTTATAGAAGATTTCTAGCTTAACACCGCCGTGAAAAGTCAAGTGGGCTCGACAATGTGACCGGTTTCGACGCTCAGAATGTGAAACGACAAGTGGTTCGGACGCTCAGAATGTGAAACGACAAGTGGTTCGACGTCCGTAAAGGTAATTACTATTAACTAAGGTAAATACTATCGATTTAAGGTAAATACTATTCACAAGGGTAATTCTACATTTAAGGTAATTACTATCGACAAGGTAATTACTATTAAGGTAAATACTATTCACAAGGGTAATTACTATCGACGAAAATACTATTCACAAAGGTAATTACTATCGATTTAAGGTAAATACTATTCACAAGGGTAATTACTATCGATTTAAGGTAATTACTATCGACGAAGAGACTCTTAGATGATGACATACGAGCCCCCATAAAATAATCAAACTTACCACAAATCATAACACATATTTAATCTTTCAATAATTATTAATCATTTATAACTTGTCGCCTCAATTATCGATTTAATACTATAACATATTATACGTATGATATCGCGGACAATAATTGAATCAATAATATAAGAGATATGATGCAAAGAATTATCGAGTAATAATCGAGCATAACCGAGTGACTTTCACGTAAAGATCAATAATCAATACCCGCTACTACGCAACCACGCCAGACATCGCATTTTTTACCACCGTAGTTCAACAGCTTTTAACTCAGAATACCTCCGCCGTTATTTTTATAAAAATATTTTGTCGCTTTTCAATCCGACAATAATGTTCACAGGGGGTCCACCAATGATCGAGCCATTGCATTTAATATTCCCTAACAAAAAGAATATCCCCCACCAAACTAATATTTTATAACAACTCAGATACTTTGCAAAATTTATAAATATTACCCACAACTATAACATTATATCAAATTTATTCCATAATATTCAAAAATAATATTTATAGAAAAATTCATCTTTATTTATAAAAGTCGGGTCTTACAACCTCCCCTTCTTATGAAATTTCCTCAAATTAGTGGTACGACTGGTATGTCAAGAGGTAAGGATACCTCGATTTCATTTCAGATTCTAACTCCCAAGTCATTCCTCAACATCGTGGTTCCTCCATAAAACTTTCGACTTGAGGTATAACCTCGAGCGTAGAATATGTTCTTTCTTATCCAAAATTTGAACAGAACCTCTTCATACGCCAAATCTTCCGCTATTTCGTCCTGCTCTAACTCAATAATATGGTTCGGTCTTTCACATATTTACGTAATATAGATATGTGAAAAACGCTATGAACATTTAGACATATTTCAACAGAAAGTTTAGTCTATAGGCCACGCTCCTACCGATCGAGGATTAAAATGGACCGATGAATCGAGGATTAAGTTTTCTCTCCTTCCAAATCTTGTAACTCCTTTCCATGGAGCAACTTAACAAACACATGATCTCCTATATCGAATTCCACGCCCTTTCATGAAGATCAAAGATAACTCTTTTGTCGATTTTGTGAGGTTTTTATACGTCATTTTGATCATTTCAATCTTTTTCCATAGTCATACGCATCAACTCCCGGCCCCAACAACATTGCTTCACCCACCTCATCCCAAAGATAATCGAGAACTACACTTTTTCCATACAATGCTTCGAATGGAGCCATGCCAATACTTGCTTGATAATCGTTGTCAGAGGAAAACTCCACCAATGGTAAGAACTTGTCCCAACTCCCTGAAATCAAGGACACAGTAGTCTTAATAGATCTTCAAGAGTTTGAATAGTCCTCTCCCGATCGTCCGTCCGTCTCGAGGATGATATGCCGAAGCTAAATCGTAAGTCCTGCGCCCATAGCTTTTTGCAAACCAACCCAAAATCGAAGTGAATCTTGGTCTCGATCGTAAACTATGGATACGCAGATACCACGCAGCCTTACAATCTCGCTTATGTACATACGAAAGCAAGACGCTCAAGTGTATAAGTTTCTCAGACGCAGAAGAAATGAGCAGACTTGGTCAATCTATCAACAATGACCCAAATCGCATCAACGCCGAGAAACCTTCAGAAGAAGACCCAGAACTAAATCCACGGTAATGTGCTCCCACTTCCATTCTCGAATTTCAAGTGGTTCAGAATGGACCTTTTGGTACTTGATGCTCCGCTTAACTCGCTGACAAGTTAGACACCTCGAGATAAACAAATGCTATATCTCTCTTCATATCGCTTCCACCAAAATGTATTGATTTAATATCACGATACATTTTGGTACTCCCTGTGATGGATCGCAAATGGTGTGTCAGGCGCCCTCCATCATGATATTATACTTTAAATCGTGGTCGTTAGAAACACAAAGTCCGGAGTCGACTCAAGTATTCCTTCTTCATCGATTCTCGCTTCCCAAGATAAGACCTTCAGACTTTCTTCTTCCTCATACGACACCTGTGTCCGTAGCTCGAAAGCAAATTTTTAACTTTATCAATTAAAGTCTGCTCTACTCAGATACTCGCCATCATCACACGCGTCCCCTCGAGTCTTTAACTCTATCTCCATCCTTTGCAAGTCACACAAATGGGCTCATACGACAATATCGCACTCAGATTTCAGATATGATTTTCTACTCAACGCGCCGCCTACCACGCTCGCTTTTTCCAGATGGTATCGATGGTACGATCATAATCTTTCATCAGCTTCAAGCCAACGCCGTTGTCGCATGTCGAGTTCCTTTTGAGTGAAGAAATATTTCGAGGCTTTTACGATCCCAGAAAGATCTCCACTTTCTCCCCATACAAGTAATGCCTCCAAATTTTAAGCAAGAAGATAACAAATGCTAACTCTAGATCATGAGTAGGATAATTCCTCTCATATTCTTTGAGTTGTCGCGAGGCATAAGCTATAACTTTTCCATGTTGCATAAGAACACATCCCAACCTTTGTCCAAGCATCATCAGAGATGACAAATCCCTCCGAGCCGATGGTATTCACGTAACAAAATAAATAAGTCTCCCTCGAAGTTCTTGAAAACTCTTCTCACATTCTTCGCTTCCAACCAACTTCAGATCTTCCGAGTCACCGAAGTAATCGGAATAGCGATTCGAGAAAATCCTTCCACGAATCTCCGATAATAACCAAATTTAAACCGAGAAAGCTACGATTTCTGGCCATCGATTGAGGTTGTTCCTACTTTGAATAGCTTCAATCTTTGCTGGTCAACAGATATTCCACGACTTGATACCACGCCCAAGGAATGCTACTTCTTCGCCGTAACTCGTGATTTCTTCAACTCGCATAAAGCTTATATTCATAAGCTTTTGGAGTGTCACCAAGTGTTGCTTTCATGATCTTCACTCGCTTTTGGAATAAATAAGGATGTCATCAATAAAGACGACCACAAAGTGATCTAAATATTCCTGAATACTGGCTCATCATATCCATGAAGGCAAATAGAGCATTAGTCAATCCAAAGGATACGACTAGAATTCATAATGCCCGCATCGAAGTTCCGGAAGCCGCCTTTCGAATGTCACGGTTCTAATCTTCAATGGTGATATCCTAACTAAGATCAATCTTTGAAAAGAATTCGCCTCAGAATCGGGTCAAACAGTCATCAATACGAGGCAATGGATACCTATTTTTGATGGTGACATGATTCAACTCCCCGATAATCAATACAAAGTCGATACTCCCATCTTTCTTCTTCACGTAATGTAACAGAGCACCCCAAGGAGAAGTACTAGGACTAATAAAGCCAATGTCTAACAATTCCTCGCATTGGGTCTTTAACTCCCAAGTTCAATAGAGCTATTCGACATGGGCTTTTGAAATAGGTTTTCAACGTGTTCAAGGTCGATACAAAATTCAATTTCACGCCCCTGGGTAGGCCAGAAGTTTTCGGGAATACGCCAGAAATTTATTAACAATAGAATATCGCTTAAAATCGATTTATTTTTATTTAAATCAGGATATGAGCTAAGAAAGTTTCGACATCCGCTTTTCAATAAACTAATAATTTTTATGGCTCGAGACGACCGTGATTGATTTTAATGGTTTGGTCGTTTCAATTGTGATAATAGGTCGATTAGGAATATGAAAGCTAACAACCTTATTTAAAACAATCAATTTTTGTATGATAAGTAGTTAACCAATCAATCCCCTGTAATCACGCCAAATGCAAGTATTTTTAATGAAATAAGATCGATGTGTAATGTGAGGGTACCGATTTGAACCAAACAAGACTTATAAACAAAGTGGATGTAATGAAGGTTTCTCCCAACTGAGTTTCCACAGATAAGTCAAAGTCTAATTTCTCCAGAGTCAAATTTAATCGATGAGCGCAAGTAGAGAAATAAAAGAATGGGTAGAACCCAGATCAAATAAAGTATGATTTCATTGAAGTTTATGATAAGTTTTACCCGTGATGACCTCATTCGGATTTCTCGCTTCTTTGGGAGGTCACAACAAATGCTCTCCTCAGACTAATGGCTTTTGAATTTTCCGACGGCCTTTGGTGTTTCCATCCTAGTTGAATTTGTCTTCAGAAACGCACAAAATCGAGCTAAGTTGACCTTTTCTTCCATAATTATAACACGCTTGACTCGCGCATGACGCAGCTTTGATCGATGTGTCCTCTCCTCCGTGATTTGAAGCATACGATAGGTGGTCTTTCTCCTTCCTTAACAACGGGTGCCGGTGCCGACGCTTTCCATCATTGTCAATCTCCTTTCGAAATGTCCATTCTATTGTTTTGGCCCCGACACCACCAAGTGGTTACCATATCCGCCCGCTGATTCCTCCACGCTTGTTGTCACCGCCACGACTATTCTCGCCGGTATTATAATTTTGGTTTACCGCTTCTTTTTAGTCATATTGACTCATTATCGCTTCCACTAATCGAGCCCTATTTACAACATCCAATACAAACACGCTTTATGAGAAATAAGATGTCGACGATTCCCGCTTCAAACCTCTTAAAAACATTCGCGCCATTCTCTCTTCATTATCCACCAAGTGGGGGACGAACCGTGATAACTCCGCAAATTTTGCCTCGTATCATGCGACACTGGCCATATTGTTTTGTTCCAACTTGATAAACTCCACCTCCTTCATGTGGCTTAATACTTTCGTGAAAGTATTTGTCGCTGAATGCCTCCCCGAACTTCTCCCAAGATATCTTCAAGACAAATTGGTCGAGTACGCTTTTACCGATTCCCACCAAGAATCCGCCTCCCAAGAACATAAAGGCTTAGTGGAACCTTTGCTTCTCTGAGCATCCCAAGACATCAAATATCTTGGTAATCTGCTTATCCATGCTTCCGCTGTAAGTGGTTTTGCTCTCCCTTAAACTCCGGTGGGTCCCAGCTTCCTTAAATTGTTTAATGGTGACCACCGAGAGTTTTCCGTGTTTCCACCCACGCTTTTGGACAGAGTCGCCTCGCTCATTGCCAGATAAATCGCATAAAGCCTCTCAACATTCGATCATTCATCATTTGGTCAAGTTGTTGTTTCAGTATGAGGATTGTCGCCCCCGATGCACATTATCCTCGATTATCGATATGTGTGTGAATCAACGATCGTCAAGGCCCATTGCTATTCTCAACATTCTCGATGTCATTTTCAGACATCGCCACAAAACAAAAGGTTAATCGACATGTAACAAATTATCCCTATCTTCCGACCAACCAATAAAAATATCACATAAACTTAGTAGTCATACTAAACAAGGTATTCCCCTGCCTCCCTCCTAGTACTATTCTCACATCTTAGCTGTGATCATATCCCTAAGCTCGATACTAAATCGCGACGCCCCCAAAATTAGTATACATCACCCATCTGGTCGCCACTTACATGGTATGTAATTTAAATACAACTTATTAACATAAATCAAGCTGTGTATAATACGATATAAACCGTGAGTTTAAATACAAATATCGCCTACTAGATATTATACAAACTCAAAAAAAAGTCCTCATTACAATTATTATCACACTATTTTACGTAATAGTTGAGGACTACTAATGCTATCTTCGTGACCATCACTGCTTCCGACTCGTCCCCAGCCTTTATATTATCATTTCTCAAAGAGAATAAAGAAAGAAAGGGTGAGCTCAACTAGCCCAAAGAAGAAATATTACGACTAAGATAATGCGTAATAAATTATCAATAGTCTTCAACAATGTTAAACCGATAAAATATACAATGTAGATAACCGTTTAATCAGCAATGAATATGCAATCCATTAAAAGAGTCAAGAGAAAATAAAGTCTACTATCTTTTAGGTTTTAAAAGGTTTTCATCATCACTTATAGCCGAGACTCACTTTAATAAATATTCACATCATCGAATCACCCCCGCACTACTCGCCAAGGATATTTTAAGATCACGACCACAATTATTCACGCACTACTTGCCAAGAATATTTCAGGTATTCATTAATGGTCACGATCATGCCAACAATCGCCCATCAATGCACTACTACTAATCGAGGATTTTTTATCACATCATTTGTAATATTACGGCCATGATTACAACCAATAGTCTCTCGGTCATAATCATACCAAGTCCATCTATGCACTACAAAGCCACGTATTTACTTTCAAAAAAATATAAATACGAGGATGATGACAATGATATAAGAATTCAATAAAACAAGTTCAAGAATTATTTTATCCAGAATTATTAACGCCCAAATTGTCAACACGATACTGCTTTTGTAGAGTAAAATTCAAGAATGATCGTAAGAATATTTCCATGAAAAGATATCGATGAAACGCAAATATCAAGGATATTCTACTAATTTCATGGAGTATAGAAGTCAAAGTTTTAACCAACCGGGTATAATAAAGAATGGAATAACAAAAGAAATCACCACGCACGCGATGATCGCATGCATAAAAGTTATTCCAATGTAATAATAAATAACTGAACCAGTCGTGAAATTCACAATGCATGTGATGTTCCAATGTAATAATAAAGATGGAACCAGCATCCGTAAACACATGATAGATATTCCAATGTATTAATAAAGATTTTAACTGTGTCCTGTAAAACACATGCATGTGATGTTCCAAATGTAATAATAATAAAGATTTTAACCAGTCCTAGGTAAAACACATGCATGTGATGTTCCAATGTAATAATAAAATAAAAGTAAAACACACATGTATGTGATGTCACCAAATGTATGTCACCACCAATATAGGTAAACCACGATATACAAAGTTATTCCAATGTAATAATAAGCAATGGAATAACAATGCTTCTTCATGAATAAGAAAGAATAACACCCCTTTACATTTGGTAGAGATTGAATATCGCAAAGCAGTAGTAACAAAATACTCTTCTTCTTCTCTTATTCTCTCTATACTTTCTCTCTATAATAATGAATTCGTGAAAATAATGAAGCCCTCAGCCTCTATTTATAGAAGATTTTAGCTTAACTCGCTGCGGTGAAAAGGCAAGTGGCTTGACGATCGGGTTCGACGCCTCAGAATGTGAAACGACAAGTGGTTCGACGCTCAGAATGTGAAACGACAAGTGGTCTTCGATCGTCTGTAAAGGTAATTACTATTAACGAAGGTAAATACTATCGAGATTTAAGGTAAATACTATTCACAAGGGTAATTACTATCGATCGAAGGTAATTACTATCGATGAAGATAAGGATAATTACTATACAAGGTATCATTATCGAATCGAAGGTAATTACCTATATATCGACGAGGGTAATTACTATTTAAAGGTAAATACTATCACAAGTCGATTATCATAAATATCTAATGATCCAAATAATCAAACTTTAATTAAATCATATATATTAACGTTATTAGTTATATAATATTATTTCGTGATAATTCAAAATAATATTTATAGAAAAATTATCGGCAGTAATCTCATTATTTACATTTATTATCGAAGTATAAATCCTCATTTACATTCTATTCAAACGCATTTAAGAGGTTCCATCAAATTTTGATACCGAATAAAATATTCTACGCTCAAGGTTATAAAACTTCAAGTCAAAGTTTTCTATGAGGAACCATTATGTCGAGGAAACGACTGGGAGTTAGAATCAAATGAAATCAAGGTATCCTTACCTCTTCGACATACCTGTGTAATCAAATGCAATTCTAATTTCCTGTAGGGCATAAATTTCATAAGAAAGGGAGGTCAGAAGACCCCGCTTTTTATAAATAAAGATGAATTTTTCTATAAATATTATTTTTGAATATTATGGAATAAATTTGATATAATGTTATAGTCAGGTAATATTTATAAATTTTGCAAAGTATGCAAGTTGTTATAAAATATTCGTTTGGCTCTCAGAATATTCTTTTGTTAGTGGAATATTCGTATAACTACCAATCATCGGGTGGACCCATAATGTAATTATTCATTTGATCGAGAAAACGACAAAAATATTTTATAAAAATAACTATGAGGTGTTACCGTTAAAACCGCTGAACCACCCTATGGTAAAGTACAAGAATACGCTGGTCGACAAGAAGACACTCAGATTGATTATCGATGCTTACGTGAGAAGTCACTCACTTACGCCAATTATTGCTACAAGAATTGCCACGATCATATCTCTTATATTATCGATTCAATTATTGTCACAAGATTCATCTCGATAATATGTTATAGTATTAAATCAATAATCGAGACGACAAGTTATAAATGATTAATAATTGTTGAAAAGATTAAATATGTGTCGATTAAAAATAAAATGATTTGTGGTAATATTTATTCAATCCTCAATGATATAAAGAGTCTCATATGAGACGCTTCAGGTAAGTTTGATTATTTTATGGGGCCCATATGTCATCATCTAAGAGTCTCTTCATTAATAGTAATTACTTTTGTGAATAGTAATTACCTTCGCCAATAGTATTTACCTTTTGTGAATAGTATTTACCTTCGCCAATAGTAAATTATAAGTCTTCATGGAATAGTAATTACCTTCGCCAATAGTAATTACCTTTACCAGACGTAATTACTCTGTCGCTTCACATTACAAAGCGCCGAACCACTTGTCGCTTCACATTACAAAAGGCCGAACCATTTGTCGCTTCACATTACAAAAGCGCCAAACCACTTTTCTTTTCACATCATTATCGCCAAGCCACTCGCTTTTCACATCTTAAGAAAAGCTAAGTTAGAAATCTTCTATAAACAGAGGCCTAGGGCTTCATTATTTTTCACTTAATTCATTCAAGCTTATGTAGAGAGAAAGTATGTAGAGAATAAGAGAGAAAGAAGAAGAGTATTTTGTTACTAATCGTCCGCAAAGTAGGGAAGATTCAATCTCCTACCAAAAGTAAGTGGGTGTTATTCTTTCTTATTCATGAAGAGAACTGCTGTTATTCCATCGCTTATTATTCTCGTTGGAATAACCTCGTATACGCGGTTTACCCTATACTGGTGACATTCTTCTATTATTCTGTGAACACATTCTTTTATTACCGGGTTCCGCTTTTTATTAACATCCTCGAACATCCTCGCTCAGGTGTTTTACATAATGACCGGTTCCGCTTTTATTATTATTCGCTGAACATCCTGTTCTGCGGTGTTTTACACCGACTCGGTTCCGCTTTTTATTATTATTCGCTGAACATCCTCGTCTTCGTGTGTTTTACACCGACTCGGTTCCATTCTTTTTATTATTCGTTGAACATCCCGCCTGCAGCGCGCTTTTACGCCTTGATTCGGGTTCCGTTATTTATTATTCGTTGAATAACTCACGTCCAAGGCGGTCTATCGCATTTACGGTGATTTCTTTTGTTATTCCATTCTTTATTATACCCAAATGGTTAAAACTTTGATTTCTATACTCCATGAAATTAGTGGAATATCCTCGATATTCAATGCTTCATCCAAAGATCTTTTCACGGAAATATTCTTCCCATCATTCTTGAATTTTACTCTACAAAACAAGATTACGTCGATAATTGACGTTAATAATTCCCGGATAAAATAATTTTGAACTTGTTTTATCAATTCTTATATCATTGTCATCATCCTCATGTTTATATTATGTTGAAAGTCATCCGTGGGCTTCAGAGTGCATGTGATGGACTTGGTATGATTATGACTGTGAGACTATTCTTGTAATCACGACCGTAATGTTACAAATGATGTGATAAAAATCCTCAAAGGGTCAGAAGGTATCGATGGATGCTTGTTGGTATGATCACGACCATTAATGAATACACAAATATTCTCGCCCCAGAAGGTATGAATAATTGTGGTCGCGATACTAAAGAATATCCTCGCCAGAAAGTGTGGGTGATTCGATGATGGAATATTTATTAAAGTCGAGTCTCAAACTTATAACAAAGGATGAAAAACCTTTAAAACCTAAAAGATAGTAGATTTTATTTTCTACTGACTTTTTAATGGATCAGATATTCACCGCAGCTTAAACCGGTTGCCTATTGTATTTTATCGCTTAATATTGTCAAGACTATTGATAATTTATTCTCGCATTATCTTAGTCATAATATTTCTTATCGGGCTAGTTGAGCTCACCCTTTCTTTCACCGTTTCTCTTCGTGAAATGAGAATATAGCCGGGATTTTAGCTCTGGGAAACGAAAGTGATGGTCCTCAAGATAAGATTAGTAGTCCCTCACTATTCTGCGGAAATAAAGGTGATAATAATTGTAATGAGGACTCCTTTTTGAAGTTCAGATAATATCTAGTAGATTTATATTTGTATTTAAACTCACGCTTTATGTCGATTGCATACGATTTATGCTTATGTTAGTAAGTCAGATTTAAATTTGCATCATGTAAGTGGCGCACCCAAGATGGGTGATGTATACCTAATTTTGGGGGCGCCACAACAGTATCAAAGCCAGGATACGATCCCCTGCAAGATGTGAGAATAGTACTAGAGGGGAGAGATTGAATACCTTCTAAGATGACCTACCTAAGTTTACGTGCTATTTTATTGGGGTCGTAAGATGTGGGATAATTGTTACACGCCAATTAACCTTGTTTTGTGGCAAGATCTCAAAATGACATCCGAGAATGTCGAGAATAAAGAATGGAGTCACAAAGCATCGCCGATTCACCACATATCAATAATCGTAATAATGCGCATCGTGAAGGCGCATAACTCACGAAACAACAACATCGACCAAAACGATGAACGATCAAATGTTCGTAGAGGTTTTACGTAATTTATTAAAGCAGACACAAGATATTTGATGTCTGGGATGCTCCGAGATAAAGGTTCCTTCGCCGCTTTTTATGTCAAAGCGCGAGAGCGGGACATCGGTGGGGAATTCCAGAAACGTATTTCAACTCCGTCAGATCAAGATATCTTGGGAGAAGTTCCAGAGTCGCTCAACGACAAATACTTTCCCCGAAAGTATTCGCCATACGGGTGAGGAGGAGTTTATCAAGTTGAACAAAACAATACGCACTACGTCGCAATACGAGGCAAAATTTATGAGTTATCAAGGCTCATGGGCCCCACTGTGATA